>VOQJ01033655.1:37098-54598 GCA_015052665.1 Apistogramma diplotaenia | reverse complement strand
TCTCCATATGAGCCTCTCTCCATCTAGCCATGCCTCACTCCTCCTCTCCAGCGTTTCACTCGCTCACCCTCCTTCCCTGTGCCTGCATATGCTGTGAATCAGAATAGGTTTCCATGGGGAACAGCTCTGAATATTATCTTAAATTTTTCATTTCTCATCTCTGCCACTAGTTTTACCCTCAATTTGTTGCCCAGAGCCAAAAAGCAACATGGGATTCATGAAACGTGCAGACACCACAGAAAATGCGATTATGCCCTATCCATCTCTCTTTCCATCCTTCTGTCTCGCTATCCAAAACAACTTGGGAATCACGAAACGTGCTCACACCTCAGACTGAAGTACTTCTCTTCCTCTCCGTCTCGTCTCTGGTTTCTCTCGCCGTATCCCACCCTCTCTTTTTTGCCTCCCTTCCATTCCCTTTTAATTCATTTTTCCTTCTCACTCAACTCACTTCATGTTATCACTTCTTCTCTCTCCAGTTCAGTGTCTTTTTTTCCTGCCTTTCTTTCCGTCTATATTTCATTCCCTCATGCTCAGAGGTAATTCTCTCTCTCCTCTCCTGAGCCTTATTCATCATCATCATCACCCTTTTCTCTCTCACGCACATGCACACACACACGCGCACACACACACACTATACATCCCTATTGACATGCAAAAAACCCAGTCTGCGTATCAGTGTCACTGCTTCTGACCAATAGAGAGGATGATAACATTTGGTTGTGTTATTGAAGGAGAAGAAGAAAAGAGACGGTGATGAAGAAGAAAGAGCGTGTGATCCTCTCACCCCGTTATGTGCACACACAGTACTGTGAAAAAGTCGTGAACCACATCTCATTTCGTAATATTTTGCTAGGAAACTGAGAAATAGGTGCAGCGACATATGGAAACGTGCAAACATGCATGAAAATACAGCATATAAGGCAAAAAAAAAGAGATTTTATATAACCATGACAAGCTTGACATGACCACATGACACTCATGTTGTGTCCGCAGCATCTGACCTGACCCTCTCTGTAAATACTGACAGTGATTTGATTTTCAAATTTGGATTCATCACTTCATAAGACCTGCCGCCACTAAAATTCCAGTCCAGCTCTTGTGCAAATTTGAAGAAAGTCTGAATCCTTGGAAGCAAAATATAAAAACATGAGGGGTGGCTCTAAACCTTTGCACTGTGCTTTAACACTGTATGTTCACAAAGGGCATCACCCCACGTGTAAAAAATGCTATTATAGACCGGGAGAAGCAAAGAGGAGAAAAAAGCACATTGATAAGGTCAATGACATGAGTAAGAGGCTTTCTAAATGAGAAAAACGCAGAGTGCATGGGACTGACTGAAAATCTCCTCACGCCTAAAACTAAACATGTAATTTCCACTGTGGGGAGATTCTCATTATTATTACTACAATGAAGGATCCTGTTAACGTGTCAAAATGTTGTCAGCCAAGGTCTTAATCATTTTGACACAACAAAAGGCAAATGAAGGGATTCATGAAGCATTTTATGGATGCGCAGGAGCAGACAATGTTACATTTGATTAGCCTTGAATTAATTAAAGTAGATCTGTCTCGGCCTATTCAATTCTCCCTTTCAATGACATTTATTTATGGCACAAAGTCAAAAGACAAGAGTCTTTTTTTAAACACAAAGAGAAGATGAAGTGCGTGAAACGGACAGGCTTAAGATGGTTCGCACAAAATGTTTTTTTGTTGAGGAGCAGTTCGACCAAGATTGATTTTCTCTTCCTGTAAATTCCTGCAGAGGTTAAAAAAGAAAAGAAAATGGGGACTTGTTGCTTTTAGCCTGGAAAACAAAAGAGAAAAAGAAGAGAAAATCAGTTGGAATCACAAGCATATGTTGCCTTTCAGATAGTGCTGTTTGCTTGGTTTGCATGAATTCTGTATTCATATAGGTTTTTTGTTGTTGTTGTCTTCTTTTGTTTACTCCAGCTGTTAACAAACAAATGCTTTTTCAATAAAAACTGGAACTTTTTTATTTATTAAATACAAATACATGAATCCACATCGACTCAGACCACAGCAATGAGATGAACCCAGACATGTACCAACCACACCAAATCTATCTTGCTTACATATAAACATGATTTCATGTCATGCAAATGGAAAGACAGAGCTCACAGAAATACAGAGAGAGAAGATGAGAAAAGAATAGAGAACACACACACACACACACACACACACACACAGAGGAGGAATGATAAATTAACATCATGTGTCGTCATAGACAGTTTACCCATGTGACATTAGCTAAGATGATGGATGAGCGTGGTTTATAGACAAAAATATGTCTTTGTGTGTGTGTCTGCATATGCCTGTGTGGAAACCGACTGAGGAAGAACAACGTGTGTGTTTCTGGCTTGTGAACGTGCAAAAATGTGTGATTTTTGTTTGCATGGATTTGAAGTCTGTTTTTTAACGGTTACGCACATAAACCCTCCTATTGTTGTAGATGTTATGTTCAGTTCAGAGGTGAACCCAAATACAGACAATGTGGTTAACAAAGCAAAAAGCAAAATGTATTTTAAAAAAGAGAGCCAATACCACAGCTTATTGAAAAGTAATAAAAAATACTGGTGGTAGGAGAAACTAAATGCAACAAAAGTAACCATATATATAAATAAATAAATAAAATACACAAAATCTCTGTCTGTGTATTTGCTTTTCGTCAGCAAACTTATCCTACATCATCAGGATACACACAGGTACATCTTAGGCTCTCATCTATATCAGATATCATGTCATCCTGTTGCCTAGCAACCATCTAGAAATGGGCTCAAATGACCCATTTGTAGTTTTTATGCATATACCCTATAAAAGCATTGTTTTGATCATTTTAATTTGACAATAACGTCTCATTTAAGCCACAAATGTTGAATATGTTATATATGCCCAACAACCACCTACTGTATGTGTTAAATGATCCATTTGTAGCATATAAACATCAACCGCACCATGCATTTTTATTATTTTCCTCAGTCTATGTGAGTTTGCCAACAGTACAAACAGGCCAAAGAGTACTCCAGCATGGGCATGTACTAATTACAGTAATAACTCAACCCATTATGTACTAAGTCATGCCATTATGTCATGTACAGTTGTGGTCAATAGTTTACATTTGCTCATCATGAACATGAATGTCAAGGTAATTTTGGACTTTAATGATTTCTTTGAACTGTTCTTTTTCCAGGCTGGAATGACTGCATAGCATTCATTTTTAATGACTTCAAAAAACAAGAATTTGGTGGATTAAGTTGAATTTATTTTGGATTTTCTGAAAGCAACACGGGGTCAAAAGTATACCAACACCCACACTAATATTTGATTAAATGTCCACTAGCAAGTTGTGCCTTTATAAGATGCTTTTGATCACCACCAGCAAACTTCTGGCGTAATTCAGGCTGGATCTTTGTCCAATCTTCTTGGCAGAATTCAGAGATCATTTCAACTGGCTGGTTTCCTGGCACAGACCTGCCTTTTAAACGTAGTTCACAGCTCTACAACAGGGTTGAGGCTGACGCTTTAGGAAGGCTGTTTAGGCAGTTTAATGTTTCATCCACTCCAAAACCAGTTTTGATGTGTGTTTTGGATCATCAACCTGTTGAAACACCCTGTGATATGTTCAGCTGAGATGAAGTAGAAGAATTTGCAGGTAGTCCTTCTTCATTATCCCAACTACTTTGTGCAACACATCACCATCACCAAAGTCCTTCTCCAGAAGGCTTTTGGCTCGTCCATGTAGGCATCTGCAAATTTCAGTCAATTTTGAAGATCTTGATTTTGGAGCAGGTGCTTCTTTCTTGGTCAGCACTGTCTCAGTCCATAGCTATGCAAAACCTGCTTCACTGTGGAAAGTGATACTGGTGTTCCAGTGGTTTCCAGTCTTGAGCCTTGTTGGCTCGTGGTTTGTTCCTAAACATCCTAACCAATTTTCTCTCATCTAAGGGTGTCAGTTTGTGTCCCTCAAAGTGGTGACACATCTGGAGAACTTGTTCTAACAAATGTGTGAACTGATGATGTTGGAAGCTAAAGTTGTTTAGAAATGCTCCATTAACCTGCTGGAATGATCTTCTGAAATCCTGAACCTCAGCCCTAAAAGAAAATAAAATCCAAAATAAATTCAAACTTGTGCAGGTAAGGTAGCTAACAAGTGCACTAACCCACAAAGAAAACTGTTTTCTGTACATTATGCTAGCTACAGAAATCCCATACAGTAGCTGAACATGCTAATGCACACGATAAAGCGCATGGAGTATGTTTTGTTGTTAGAGCTTGATTTTTGCTAACCTGAGAGGAAGGATCCAGCACTCTGGGACACAGTGAATGCATCATATGTAAGCGTAAGGTTTTATATGCAAAAATAATTATTGCTCTGTCTCATGTGCTTGCAATTCTATGTGCATTTAGAATTAGCTACCAGCTCGGATTAACCGCCGATCCCGTAGGTCTCAAGGGGCTACAGTCATTAATGACTTATGCTTTGAAATAATTTCACCCTGGAAAAAGAAGTTTCAAAAAAAATAATTAAAAGCCCAGAATTACCATCACATTCATGCCCAAGATGAATATTTGTTAGCTTCTGACTACAACTGTATTTTGACAACTAATTGACATATGGGACTAAAGAAGGGAGGGGAAGGAAGTTATCTTTAAAATGTGTCAGATGAGAACTAAGCACTATGTTTGTGTTGTGCCCATGTTTTTGTTTTCCTTTATGGAATATATTTCTGTGATTTAGTAAAACAGATTAGAGCAATAGGATCTGTGAGACTACAAGAGACAACTAAGATAAGTCAATAACAGGTAAGTTACCAGTCAATCTACATCCCAGTTGAGGTGGTTCGGGCATCTGACTAAGAAACCACCTGGGCACCTCTTTGGTGAGATGCTCTGGGTATGTTCTACTGTGGTAATATGTGAATTTCCCCGTCGTGGGATCATTAAAGTTCTATTCTATTCTATTCCATTCCATTTCTCAGTTGGCCTGGGAATGCCTTGGGGTTGAGCTGGAGGAGGTGGAGATCTAGGCTTCTGCCCCCGTGAGCCCCAGAGAAATGGCTGGGACTAAGATAAGTATTTTAAAGAATAAAAGATAACAATAAAAAGTTATGTAAAGTGCTTTTTGCCGGGGGTAGAGAAGTTTTTCCTAAACATTATATCAATAGCTGAGCTGAATTACTAAACAACGCTCACCTGTGAATTCAGAAAAAAGCAGCGACAGTGGTGAGGATGGAGTCAGGAGACCCACTGGTCTCATGCGACACTATCTCCTCTCAACCAGCTGTGCACAGAGACAGATGATTGGTAGTCATTGTTTGCAAAACTTGAATGTGATTTACAAGGAATATACTACCGCTTTGGAGGATTTACAACAGCCCTCGTAGTCAAGGACACCGTTTCAGGCTGCAGCTGCTACAGAGGGTGTTGTTGGTCTGTGAGAGTTTATGTGTGCCTGTGTGTTTTTATAGTTATATGAAATAATCCAACCCAGAAAATGGCAGCATAGGTTGTTTGTGGAATGTGTTATTACAACCTATAATTACATTTTAAGTTATGTGACCTCTGCAGTGTTAATAGGTGCATTTAAAATGTGAGCTGTTCCTGTCACTGTTAGATGGGGACAGAAATGGCACCAAAATAAGCTACAGTAGAAAATTCTGTTTTCTAACACGTGTTCTTTAATGCAAACCGACATATTTTCCAATCATGAAGTTGTCGTATCTTTGTAAAAAACCAAACGGTGAGTGGAAAAAAAGAAAAAAAACTGAAAAGCAGCATTTAAAATCACCACACAAATGTTGAAACGCTTTGCTTCGAGAAGGCTTGCAGTGGTGATTTCAGAAGAATCTACACGGGCCTTTCCAGAGGGTCGGAACCAATAACTAACATGACCAGTGATTCAATTAGATTTGGTTAAGGGTTAAAATGAGGGGTGTGGCTGTCTGATTGATGAGTGTACAGATACAGATAGCTTTAGCTGGTAACTGTGTGCTGTAAATACCTTCAGGACCACGAGAAACCGAACGGAGCCTCTCACCTGTATGTGTGGTGTTGGTGCCCTTTGGAGCATTTTAATGGAATTATCTAACAAATAGTAGAACGTGTCTGTGTCGTGCAAACTCACTGTGCTTCAGTTTTGATGTGTAAAATTATACATTACAATTTTTACATTAATAAAAAATACATTAGCACTAATTATGGACTGTCATTAGTGCTTTTCTAGTCATACTGACCACTCGGTACTGCGAGACTGGCAGCCTTCTAGCCAGCGGTTAATCGGCCGGCATTGCGCCTTGCTGAGGATTTCATCGGCTTAGCGGTTAGCATTAACATGCTAATGCTAACACCCCGCACGCACGCGCCGGGCTGAAAAATTTTTCTGGCTAGAAGCCTGACTGGTATCGTACACTCATGCCGTGTTTTATTATATATACTTAAAGCACTAAACTCAAGGCCTCAGTCAAGATTTTGATCCAGCTGTGAGGCAATAGTGCTAAAAACTGGTCTTACTCTAGCACTTATAGGATTGTATAGGACTGTATTCGCAATGCACTTCACACTACTGTCATAAATGAAATATTAGTTCTTATATTAACTTCACAAAATTGTGCATTTTTATGCAAATCAAAAGGTCATTGCTCTGAATCCTCCATAAGATCATTGATCACTGACCTGCTGATATAAATCTAAAGTCTGAATCTTTTCTTGAGGCTATTTGAAATCTTCTTGTCATTAGTATGATATCGCTAATCAATGAGACAGTGAACTTGTGTATTCTCTCCTTTTGTTGTTCTATCCTATTGTCTCTTCTCACTTTGCATGCCTTTGTTGCACTACACAAACATATTTAATGTGAAACAGATTATTCAACAAATAATCTTTAACTGTTTCCCCCTTGTGCATGTCTTTGCAAATTTAATGTACGCAGTTAAAGCATTATCGGAACATCATCAATTCTCTCACAAAAAAAGACGACGATCAACTTCTTGGATGGGGAAAAAAAGGCTGTTTGTGCTTTTCCATGAAGCCGAAATGTAATTCACTGCTGTGCCAACTGTTCTAATGAGGAAAATATGTCCTTATCCCCCAAAACTGACACTGCTGATGTCCTCAAATATGGAATGAGCTGTCAGAGATTAAGGAAAACATGTCGAGTTGGGTTTAGGGTGAATTAACCCTTTAAAACTGCTAATCGTGTCTTTTGCAGAATGCAGAATCGAAACATTTTTACTGGTTTAGGGTATTCTGGAGTATGCGGCATTAAAAGTGCTAATGAAGAAGAAGAAAGACAAGTGGAAAACCGTGCGGAATGCTGGATTTGATCCCACAAAAATGGCTTTGATAGCAATGTGTAAAAGTAGACGCTGGTAGCGTGTAGACAATTGGCACCATGAGACAGACAAAGAGACAGAGAAAGAGCAACACATTCAGAGAGAGAGACATTGTGGTTTTTCTTCTCATGGATATATAATCAGTTTAAAAGGAAGTTTTTCCCCTCAGTTTTGCTTTGATGCACAATCAGATTTCGACCCACACTGTAATTCTCTGTCTCTCTCTGTCTGTCCCTCCAGCTCTCTTTCGCTCCCTCGTTGGCGTTTGATGTGGTGGCACCCTGGCATTGTTCTTGCTATTGTGCCAATGTGGAAAGAAGGGAGGAGGGACAGGGGAAGGGACAGAGATAGATGAAGGGATGGTATTGCAGTATTGATGTGGCATTGAGGCCCCAGTAAAGTTGAAAATCTGGATATAATTGACAGCTGCACTGGCAGATCTGGGATTCCCATCAGAATGCGGTGGAATGTTCTAGAATGTTCCAGAATGACCTCCGTGAACTCTTGGGAAGGGCCAGCAGGCAGCAAAACGCATATATCATCATATCACCATCACAAATACCAAACATTTATGTTTCTAATTATTCCTCCTGCCCTTGTTTATCTTCCATTACACTGTCCTTATCTCTACTGTTTGTACAGAGAGACGGGGAGAGAGACCTACGTGTCTTTGTATTGAGTGTATTTGGGAGCCTACTGCATGCAGTATTGTGTAAAAAAAAAAATTTAGGCACTGTTGATTCATTGATTCTTATCCAATGCAGAGTATCATAAGGGAGGCATCTGAGTGGGCCCCAAAATTCATTATGCAGCACAATACTATGTGACAAGAAGAACAACGAGTCCTGCAACAGATGGGATGACATCAGCCTATCGGAGTCAGCTTGAGATCACACAAAGAGATCCACAAAAACCTCCAAGGTGCTAGGAACAGCCCACCTGCCATGCACCTTTAAAACTGTGTGAATGTGTACCTACACAAACTGGTGAGGTTTGTCACGGATGCACTGTGTGGAGGGGAGTAGGAATGCAGGACGCAGCGCAAACTTAACTTAGACTGCTTTATTTTTCAGAAGTCTCGAGGAACAAAGAAAAGTATAAAAATACAAAACACAGAATCTCAACCAAGGCAAAACACTAAACCTGGGAGAAAGGAAAGACTAAATACTAAAAAGGGGGGAAACACTGACAACGACGCACCAAAGAACAGAGACAAACTGAGGGCTTAAATAGACACATGAGGTAATCAGGGCAAGTGGACACAGCAGGGAACACAGGTGACTCAAATGAAACTAATAACACAGGAAGCACAACTAAACACAAGAACAGGGAGCACGAGACTATCAAAATAACACAGGAAGTGGCAAACTAAGAAACACACGCAGACGTAACAGCAGAGACTAAACAGACACAAAGACACAAGATAAACAGGGAGGCCTAGAACAAAGGAAACTCAAATGACTTACACAATCAAGAAATACAATAAATAATCAAAGTAAACACAAAACTCTGGGTCGCTGGCACAGGATCATGACAAGGTTTCTGTGTTTACTGAATGTTATAATGTCAAACTTTTTTTTTTTGCAAAGTACTTTACATTATACATGTATATCTCTCTCTCTTTGTTTTTCCTCATAATGATGGTCTCTTGTAGCACCCTTCTGCAGTGGTTTAATGCAGGGATGCCCAAACCCAGGCCTCGAGGGCCGGTGTCCTGCAGCTTTTGGATGCCCTGCTTCAACACACCTGAATCAAACAATTAAGTCATTAGCAGGACTGTGGAGAACTTACTGCAGGCATGTCAAACTCGCGGGCCCCTTCCGGCCACGCCCCCTACTTCCGGCCGAGAATTGGCGTTAAAAATCTGGTACAAATAGGCCCTTTAAGTTACTTTTTTGACATTCCACTTTTTCCTCCAGTTAAAAGTGTTGAGCAGAATGTCAAAAGAGTAACTTAAAGGGCCTATTTGTACCATATTTTTAACGCCAATTCTCGACCGGAAGTAGGGGGTGTGGCCGGAAGAGGCCCACCGGCTGCAAGTTGGACATGCCTGATTTACTGCTTATTGAGGAGGTGATTCAGCCATTTGATTCAGGTGCGTTGCATCCAAAAGTTGCAGGACACCGGCCCTCAAGGCCTGGATCTGGGCATCCCTGGTTTCAAGGGACCCCAGTAGCACCAAGCACAGTATGTCAGTATGCCCAAACCTTTTTCTATTTAGATGAAAATCTCTTTTTGTTTGTGCCTGAACTTGAGAAACTTGTGTGAATATATTTACTGTGTGTGCATGTTTGTTGCATCTGTATGTGACACTTTACTAGGTACACCAGCAACATTTCCAGGGTAGGCTGCGACAGTTGAACATGCTCAGTTGGTGCAAAAAGGCCTAAAGTGTGCCAAGAAAATATCGCTTACACCATTACACCACCAGCAGCCTGAACCTTTGATACGAGGCAGGATTGATTCATTTTTTCATAGTTTTTATATTATTGTGACCCTACTGTTTGACTATTGCAGCAGAAATTGAGACTCATAAGACCACACATTTTCCAATCTTCTACTGAGCCCATGCAAATTTCTACTTCTGTTTATTATTCTAAGCAAACAGGACCCAGTGTGGTGTTCTGCTGTTGTTGCACATCTGCTCGTGTCTCGATATGTTGCGTGTTCAGAGACGTTCTGAACACACAACATGAAATGTTCTGAACACATACCTTGGTTTGAAGCAGTCAGGTCATTGTTCTTTGACCTCTGGCATCAACAAGTGAATTTCACCCAGAGAACTGCGGCTTAATGGATTTTTTCTCTTTTTTTTAAATACCATTCTCTGTAAACTCCCACACAGCCTACGTACAGCACGGTTGTGTGGGAAAATCACAGTAGATCAGCAGTCTATGAAACACTCAGACCCGCCTGTTTGGCACCATTAACCACACCATGTTCAAAGTCTCTTCACTCACCTTTCTTCCCCATTCTAATGTTCTGTTAAATTTTTAGCAGGTGGTGTTGATCATGTCTACATGCCTAAAGGCATTGAGCTGATTAACTATTTTAGTAACAATTAACGAGCAGTTGAATGTATGAAATGGCTGGTCAATGTATGTACGTCTGCCCAAGTACTGCTTTAGAAAAGACCAGTTTTTTATACCTTGGAGGAAGACTTTTGTATAACGTGGAAGACTTTGTTGAGGAAACTTAAAAAATCTTGTTTTTGCTTACCTTCAGTTGATTAACTTCTCATCTTTCTAGTATCATTTTAATGTGTTTAAAGATAATTTGATTAACCAAAAGTTTTGACAAACAGAACCTCCACTTCAATAAAATCATCGGTTTTGTGCATTAATAGACAAATCGGTTGAATCGCTTAACGTAAAGCCTTTACCAGACCAGATGCCACATCAGTATCTCCTTTTTCAAAAGGGAATATCATAGAATCAACAATCAGTTACACCAACACAAGAAACAGGATGTATTCAGGATCAGCAAAAAAAAATTTAATTGGATCATATAAACCCCTCAGAGCAAGGTAATAGGATTATAAAATTTGCTGATCTGAAGGAGAGGCATTCTTGCCTCTCTTTTAGAAGCAGAAATGCTTCTCTTGTCTGTGTGCATCATTATCTTCAGGTGTGTGGAATGCATTTCTCCTCACCCTCTCTCTCTCTCTTTGACCCTCCATGTCTGTCTCTTTATCGATTCAGACCGCAGCAAATGACTAATTCCATTTAAATAGCTCTGGATGAAAACAAAGGAACCCCTTTACCGACTCAGGCAGAATATTGAAAAGACACTTCAGCAAGAAACCTGTGAACTTCCAGATGGATCTCCATTTACTTACAAAAATGCTAAGAGGCAATCCCAGCTTTAACTTTTAAGTTAATACCTAATGATTCCTGCTGACAGATGAGGGTATTGCAGGGCAGAGCTAACTGACTTACACTGCTTAATGTGTCACTTTTCGACTCCTGGCATTACCCCTCTGGGTTGTAGTCAGTGTAACCAACGTGGGATCAAAAAGAAAAAGCCATTTGGTGTGTTTGTCACATTTTAGTCTATACAGTCTATACCATTTAACCCATGGATGTGTTCTTTATGTCTCATTTGCTTGATGCACCAACACGTGACGGAACAGTGTTGCACCCAATTAACAAAGACTGAGTATGAGTGCTCCAAAATTAAAGGAACACTTTTTAATCAGAATTTGCATCAAGGCAATTAAACGTCTGGGATATTGGTTTGGTCAGTTAAATATCAGAGGGATGTGCTACCTCCCAGCACAGTCTTAAGAGCATGGACAGGGCTGTAGAAGGTCCTCAAATCATCAGCAGGAACATACTGGTTCCTTTGTGCAAGGCGGAACAGAATGAGCACTGCCAGAGCCCTACAAAATGACCTCCAGCAGACTCCTTTACACTTGCCTGGCCTAAATCCAGTAGAGCACCTCTGGGGCATTATGCCCGTCCGATACTGCCAGGTTGCACCTCAGACTGAGCAGGAGCTCAGTGGTGCACTGGTCCAGATCTGGGAGGATATCCGCCAGGACACCATCCGTCATCTCATCAGGAGCATCGCCCAGTGTTGCGTCGGACGTCGGAGCATTACAAACTACCAACTAGCCTGCTGCACCATTTTTTTTCACTTCAGTTTTGGGGGTCTTTTAAATTCAGCCCTCTGTAGGTTGCCAATTTTCATTTCCATGAAATGATGTGGTTCCTAACACTTTACCCAGTGCATATCAGCATAGATATTCTGCACAATTTTTTCCCATTGAGTTCTGATGTGTTTTCAAATTTTACTTAAAATTTTTGTGGCAGTGTTTTATACTTTAATCCAAACATGCCTTTAGCTTTCATAGCAATGAAAATCAGTCAAATGTGATCAGAATGAATTCAACATGTCTTTCACTTACTTTTGCATATGAATTGTGTTTTACTCTCAAAAGGAAAAAAGGAAAAAGTAGAAAATGTCACCTGGAACTGCGAGGCGTAACCGTGTTGTGTGTGAAATTCAATGGTTCAGTGGCACATTCAAAAGAGGAAATAAAGCGTGTGTGAGAAAGAAAAATGGGCGATGAGAGAGTATAGGAGACAGAAAAGAAAGACAGACGCCAAGACTCAAAGAGAATGAGTGAACCAGAGAAGAAGGAAAGAGAGAGACAGGGGAGAGAGGAAAGAAACCGAGAGATGATTGATGGAGCCAAAAAGCCGATTTCTTGCTTCATCTGATCTGCATTGCTCTGCAATCAGCTGACACACACACGCGCACACACACACGCACACACACCTACACACACACACACATCTTGCAATCAACACACATATGTTCTCTCGACATCTCTCTCGCAGACTATTAGTCTGCAATCACCACAGGTTACTGATCAGCAGCTGTCATCAGCAACACACACTGCATACATGTAGACTGCACACACAGCTGTAAGTAGGTGAGGAAGTCTGTAGTCATCTGCCTTTGTGCAGACAGCTGTGGTCATCATGCACAGATGCAGGCTTAAACATAAGACTACACACACGCAGACACACACAGGCACACAGAAGATCTGAAAAAACGAAATGCTGCACATTCAAGAGCAGTTTGAAAGATTCAACATGTGTTAATGGCAACACCTCCCACTATGTTTTACAGCTACTTTGGGTTTTGTCTTTTGGACACAGACAACCTTGCTTTCCTTCTTTCTTATTTTCTCTATTGATCCCCAAAGGGCTAATTCATCTTTGTGTTGCCTCCTCAACAGGAAGGTCAAACTGCAGGGTCGGCTAAAAAACTGCTCCCCTGGAGCTGTAGGCCATGAGTATGTTGCTCAAGGGCACAGCTTTTTGGTCAGGAAAATAAGCTGCACAGAACTGAAGACTCATTTCTTTAGTATATAAATACTATATGCAGGATTATGTCTGACATAACTTTCTGATTTTCCAAAGATAAAGACATGACTACTGAATTAAAATACTCTTATAATTCAGAAATGGGTTAGTTTGCATCGTAAGCTGTTATTCATGTGAAAAAATAAAGTCTTTTTCCAGTTTTTTAGACTTTTTGAAGAACTCTTTCAGGACATTCTCATTTTGCCTGAGCAGCTGAAAATTGCAGCATCTTCTCTGGCACACGGATGCTGTGCAGTCAGACAGGCTGCCCGTATCAAAGCTTCTGGGTGCCAGTTTTGTAGCTGATCTTAACCTTTTCTCTTTTTATCTAGCAAAAAGCAAAAAAGCTAAACTCTTGATTCTGATTCACTCGAAGGTTCCAGGTAAGTCTCGGGAAAACTCCAGGAAATGACCTCAAGGACTAAAGACTGCTGACTTTGTGTTAGGCAATATTTTCTCATGTGGAGCCATTACATTTAATGTGAGGTGATATGAATATTTGTATAAATCCGGCAAGTAATGTTTGCCAGAGGAGAGACTTTTGAAATTGCATTAGCCACAGTAAAGCCATTAGCTTCCAGGGTTTAGAGACAGCTGCATGAGAAACCCAGCTGACAGAGGTCTGCTTCCACTGGCTCTTTGACTCTAATATAAGAGTGAAGAGTAGACCTTATAGCGTGTTTTGCTAATGAATATTTAAAGGCTTCATCTTTGGGCGACTAAAAATTACACTGTTAAGTCTTAATTGATAAAAAGAAAACCAACAAAAATAATAGTGGTAATGAAATGTCTCAGCTGGAGGATATTAGGAAATATGTGAGTGCATCCATCTGTGAGCTTCTCCTGACATTTAGCTCCACAGATATTTGAATAATTCAGTGATGTTTAGTGTTTTACATTCGTCTCACTGTTATAGGGATCATTAAGTCTTTAACATCATGAGATTCTTTTGCATTATAAAACTGTAGCAGGTAAATCAGGCTGCAACCTATGGGGCTGAAAAATAAATGAAGCCAAAATATTAGCAGTGAGATTTCTTCACAAAGATATGGCATAGAAACCATGGCACTTTCAGGACATTTCACTTGCTGTATGATGTCTATACTTTCTAAGTTTACCATAAGACCTCACTAATTTCGACTGTGAAGAGATGGTGTAAAATCTTATACACAACATTTTATCTACAACACCAGGCGGTGGGGCACGAGGAAGGCGCTCGTTTTCTTGCCTGTAATATTAACATAAGACTTTTGGCCAACATCTTGTAATGATAGCAAGCAGGTCAGAGATTCGGTCATGCTGTAGAGTGGGAAAATTGTAAGGTGGCTGAAAAATCCCTTAACCTGAATACTAACTTGTTGAGCCATACTGTAGTGGTTAACACATTCACCTGACACGACTTTATAATGTTGTTGAGTGCATTTCACCTCAAGGCCAGGTGTCGGTGGTTTGTGTTTTTGTGTTTCTGAATGTCTTAATTCATCAAAGAGTACATATTATTGAAAGCAAACTGATACATTTTATATTACCTGCCTTATGACAACTGTGTAACAATGTATCCAGAGCACTTTTGTCCTTCAAATGTTATTTTGCCACTCTGAGTGAATTTCAGCCGAAATAAGAAATGACTGATGAATGATAATAAAATGACTTGAGAAATCAATATGCCATTTTCTGACACCATGCAGTAAGTGCACGCTGCACATTTCTTTCTGCTTATGTATATGAGCTTTGCAGTTTCATTCGTCGATGCTGTGCAAAGCCTGATCTACTGTTCTGTTTCATAAATGAGCCCTCAGATATAAAAAACATTCCAAAGTCAGCAAAACAGCTGCCCCCCCCATCCCCCACACTCCTTTGGCCTGCTGTTTGGTCAAGCAAACACAAACATATGGATTCACGCATATGTGAAGCCTTTAAAAGTAAATGCATGCAAACACAAATACACTCAGACACACACACACACACACACGATCCATGTGCATGAGTGATTAGCAACTTAATGCTACTGAAGCGTCATCATTTTTTCACTGCAGAAGTTTGTTGTTATGAATTATGACCTCTGTAATGCCATTCATTTACCGCTCTCTGTTTTCCCTCCATCCTCCCCCCATCCAGTTTTCTTCTCATCTTTATGTGTGTGTGTGTGTGTGTGTGTGCGTGTCTCCTCCTCAAAGTCTTCCTTTCTCACTTTTTCTCAGAGCTCACTTCTCTGCCTGCCTGATCACAATAATCAGATATGATTTATAGTGACACACACACACACACGCATGAATCATTAATCAGATATTTGTCCTGCAGTGGCCTGTCATAATTCTGACAACAGAATCTCTGGAAAATAATACTGCTACAAGCTGCTGTCTTTGAGCAGATTACACACACACACACACACCTATATCTTATATACACACATTAACACTTGCCTAACAAACTCAACTGAAACAAACTGAAATGTAACTAAAATCTAAGCAGGCAGCACACCCACGTGCACGCTCATGCTCACATGCACACACTAATCCTTCATCTCTGTCATTATTTTTTCATCCTTCCTCCAGCCTGGCTCATTCTAATGTGCTACACACTGTCTCAGGTTAGCTGATGCAAAAATGCTAAATGATGCCATACTGTCCTAATGGGATTTATGCTGCAAGCATGCTAATGATTGCTGGAAACTGATGTTAAAGGTGCAATCAGTAATATTTCAATGGCTCTTTGCACCAAATGGATGTAATTTATGAGCTGGGAGAGCTGCAAAAGTCAATGATCAATGCCAACAGCTCGGGAGCCGGCGAGGTAACGGAGAGGCTCGAAAACTTTCTATCCTAACCACGCAGGTGTGTTTAGTGAGCTCGTGTTTGTGAATGTGGAAGTAATGGCATCTGGGGAGATTATTAGGGTTTGGAGGACGTCTGCGCATCAAACGAAATCTGCACTCTTTTTCTTTTTGTCTGCCTTGGCAGAAAACACACAAGCTTTTCAGGGAGGACATCGTCAGGTGACTACTGATTCCAGCAATCTGCTGGGCAACATATAACCTTGCGTAAAGATGAGTAATACAAAAGCTTTTAACTGGGAGAGACTAGTTAGAGGGAAAGGAAATCATGCAAGGAGATAGTGGAGCAGAGTGATGACCACACTGCATTATCTGCTTTTATTATACGTGTTAGTGACACTGAGCAAAACTATCCATTAAGAGCAGTTGGAATGACACTGATGGGGCCCACTCATTTCTTCCCTTTTCAGCTCAATAAAAGCAGTGGAGCGTATATGGATCGGGACTGTAGCAAACACAGCAGACAGAGGTTCTGTTACCTTAGTCCTACACAGATATTGAGACCGGGAGGCGAAAGAGTTGAAGATGTTAAGATTTTCATTGGGAATGAACGGAAGGGACAAGATGATAAATGTGTACATCAGAGGGACGGTGCAGATGGAGCTAGAGGCAAGTTTGAGATGGTTTGAGCATGTGCAGAGGAGGGATAGTGGATATATTGAACAGAGGATGTTGAATACAGGCTGCCAGGCAAGAAGAAAAGATGATGACCATGGAGAAGATTCATGGATGTAGTGAAAGAGGGATTTGCTGAGGGTTGGTGTGACAGAGGAGGACGCCGGTGATGGGATGAGATGGAGGGAGAGGATTGAATGTGGCGACCCTTAAAGGGAGCAGCCCAGAGAAGAAGCATGCATTGAAAGTTTTTAAAAAAATTTAAAAATAAAATAAAGCAGCAAAATTCAGGCTTTTGCTGACTAATTCCAGCTCCACACTGTCTGCCGATGGAACAGATAAATCTGTCATCACATTCCACAAAACATGACTGTGACTTGTCCTCAAGGCTGTAATAATAGGTTCAAGCACCAAAAAGAATTGTTACTTTGGACTTTGAGGCCGCTGAGAGGAAAATGCAGAGTTGTCTCACTCGCTGTCCACGCTGTGAACTGGTGCCTAAAACTTGACATTCGCATTAACAGTGCCTTTGTGCAGCACCATCTCTGAATCGTGTCTGTTTGCACCACGACTCGGATCATCCGGCATGGATGACAAGCATGCGACTTTCCCTGTGATATATGGTTGCAAGTGAAAATGCAGAAAATATAAAGTAATATCAAGATTCTTGAACGTGGATGCTGTAGTTTGTAGTCACTCATGCCTCTCATTCACATGCATGCACGCAGTAAATGTGTGGATAGTAATTACAAGCTCTAGCACAGTTTCACTGATATGTCCCCTGACTCACCCCCCCCCCCCCCCCCCTCCAAACCCTTATGAAAC
>VOQJ01033642.1:47537-62527 GCA_015052665.1 Apistogramma diplotaenia | reverse complement strand
ATAACAACCTCATCGTCAAATTTGCTGACGACACCACAGTGATCAGACTCATCTCAAAGGGAGATGAGGCAGTCTACAGGAGGTCCTGAAGTTGACAGCCTGGTGTTCAGTGAACAACCTGACACTGAACACCATGAAAACTAAAGAGATCATCGTCGACTTCAGGAAGCACAAGACTGACCCAGCCCCCCTCTACATCAACAGTGAGCTTGTAGAGAGGGTCGAAACCTTCAGGTTTCTTGGTGTCCTCATCTCTGCTGGTCTTTCTTGGTCAGATAACATCACAGCTGTTATCAAGAAGGCTCAGCAGCGACTTCACTTCCTGAGGGTCCTCAGGAAGAACAGCTTGGTCTCAAACCTGCTGCTGACCTTCTACCGCTCATCCATCGAGAGCCTGCTGACGTACTGTATCACAGTATGGTACGACAGCTGCACTCAGGCAGACAGAGAGAGGCTTCAGAGGGTAGTCAAGACAGTACAAAGGATCATTGGCTGCTCCCAATCCTCCCTGACAGAGATCTACACCTCCCACTGCCTCAGCAGAGCCAAGAACATTATCAAGGACAGCTCACACCCTGGCTCTGACCTGTTGGACCTGCTGCCCTCTGGCAGGTGCATCAAAGCCAGAACAAACAGACTCAGGAACAGTTTCTTTGCCAAAGCAATAACCACCCTGAACTCACGCACACCCACTCTCTAACTGTGCAATACCCAAATCTCTGTGCAATATTAATATTCATACTGAACATATCTATCAAACCTATAATGTGTAGTATCCAATTTTCACTTACCAAGTGCAATACTCACCCATCTTCATTATCATTTGTATATAATTTTTTTACAAAGTATATATTTTTATATATTTCATTTTATTTTCTGTATATTTTTAGAAGTTCTACTTCTATATACTAGAAAGTGTGACTTTCTGCTACATGGCACTAAACAGGAGTGGCCCTCCAATCTCATTGTACATTCTGTATAATGACAATAAAGGCATTCTATTCTATTCTATTCCTGGTCCAAACGAACTGCAGGAGGAGTTTTTTATGGTGAGAACACGATTACACCCAACTACCAGGTGTAAGCTGCAGTACAGGTTTGAGGTAAATGCCTTCCCGTAGCCAGGTATGGTTTGCATTGGCATTTTCGACTTCTCTCTGTGTGTGGAAAGGTTTACAAACTCATCAGCTGACCTATAAGTGCAAAATCCCCTTTACAATAGAGAGGTTTGTAAACCTTTCCTTTTGTAAATTCGTGGAACCAGTTCAGGAGATGGCAAAACAGTTTATTATTTCAATACTCAAAACAGAACAAAAATAATCTGCAGCTGTTTTGACACCAAATGGTTTTTATGGTTGATCAAGCAAATGGAATCTGTAATGTGTGACTTTATGGTGAACTGAATCTCTTTGAGTTTTGCAAGTGGCTTTCAGATGAAAGAATACCATCTGAAGACATCACCATGGGAAAATGAAAACACTTCAGATTAGCTGCAACCCTGAGTCTACCATCTATGAGCTGAACCTCTTCGTATTCAGTTCTGCCTGGTTGGCTGTGCACCATTTAAAACAGCACTCTTCTCCTGGTCTTCGTGGGCTTGTTTACTTGCTGAAGCACTGTGGAGGGCTCCTGGGTCAGGAGGATCCATGGGAAAAAAACAGCGGCAGGTCTGCGCGCAGTATGAGAGGGAGCGAGGCGAGGGGAGAGCTATTGATAAGTGTGGGCTGCTGGGTATTAGAGAGGAGACAGAATTTGTTTTCATCAGACTGCCGCCCAAGGCCATCAGAAAAAGAATGTTTGTACACAACACACCATATTACACATACACAAACACACACCCATACTCTCAGCTAAAATTAGAGGAGGTATTTTCATATTTTGCAATAACATTGCTAACACATTATGTAATTGCACATCAACTTGTTTACACAGCAGGTCGTATCTGGCGCTTAAAGCCAAAAGAATGCCCAAGATTGTTCACTAACGAGGAGTGACTCCACATAAATTGGTTGCCCTGACAACTCGCCATGGATACACTCACCTAATCACACCTGGCTCATTCAAATCAGCCCCCTCAACGTCAGCTAGTTGAGCACACTTGTCAAACACACTGCATCCAGACTCTTACTTTGAAGGAGAGAGGCTCTTTCTGTCCCGTGATGCAAATTTAACAGTTTCTCCCATCTTTGTGCGAGCTGTTCTAGAAAATTCACATGAAACGCACAAGTTTTATGGGGAACATTATTGAGTGTGCAAGGTTATCTCATCTTCTGTGTATAGCAAGTTATGAAAAGCAGAATAAAGCGGCGCGTCACTACGCCGACTTTAAAATACCATATTGACATTTCAGCTTGATTTTAAAAGCCTCAGAGCTGATAAGAGGCCTAAATTGACCATCTTATCGAAGGCTGCAGCTCTCTTTCAGCGGGGAAATGCAGAGGGTGACACCGGTCGCTAGTGATTACGAGGAAATCCACTCAATAATTACTTTGTTTTCAGCATTGCTTTGGGAATATGTTTGTTTTAATGAGTGCAAGCATGTATGTGTGATAAAAGCCAGTTGTGGCTCAATGAAATGGAACTGGTTGTTGATCCAGTCGAATTTAACACCCAGAGAGAAAAAAACATCTCACAAACAAAGGCTTTATCAGAACATCTGACAGCGTGGTTAAAAGTGAAAGTTGATGGGAAGTAAAAGTCTCCAAATCTAGAAGGACATTTTTCCATTAAATGTAAATTAAAGTAAAAATTTATTTATTTATTAATGCAGTATTTTACAGTTTTCCTTTATACCTTCGTGTCAGTATGGCTAATGTTTCCATAGCAGTTGTATTTTGCCTTGTGCAGTTCAAAATATTGAATTTGTTTGGATTGAGAGCTGGTGACTGTGGAGGCCATTTGAGTACAGTGAACTCACTGTCATGTTCAAAAAACCAGATTGAGGTGATCTGAGCTTTGTGATGTGGTGTGTTATAACCACAGCCTATATAAGCAACATTAGGCCACGGTAGGCCTTGGCATTTAAATGATGCTCACTTGGTATTAAGGTGCCCAAAATGTGCCAATAAAATATCCCCCACACCTTTACACCACCGGCAGCAGCCTGAACTGTGGATAAAAGCAGGATGGATCCACACGTTCATGTTGTTTATACCTAATTCTGACGCTATCATTTGAATGTTGCAGCAGAAATCAAGACTTGAGTTACATTGAGTTGCTGCTACGTGATTGGCTGATTGCATAATTGAGCTAGCAAGCAGTTGAACAGGTGTATTATCTATAAATTTTTAATCCATCAATTTAAGAATTAACAAATGTTTCTGTTCTACAATAAAGAAATGCTCTCATGTCACAGTTTGCAGCCGCTGGACTTCGCCTCCTCTGTGTGGCTTCCCCAAAGACTAAAGCTTGAACGCTCAGGTGATAAAATGTCCAGTTTTATCTCACTTTCACACACCTGCTCAGACTGCCAAACCATGGGTGACACTGCAGTCACAGTTGTCATGAGCAGTCCAGTCTTATGACAGCGAGGCAGCAACCCCCACCCCACCCCCCTCCCGATCCCTTGCTTTTTGTGTTCGGGACGAGCGCGGCAAGCAGATGGCTGCTCATATTTTGGTTTTGACGTGCTGTCCACACTGAATCAGCATGTCCACGGACCTTCTCTGTCTGTGTCTGTGTGGGGATAACAAACCTCAGAGCCCACTTAAAATACTACAGCAGAAAACAGACAAAAATGACCCCGAGCAGAAAGACACTCCCTGGACAATGTGACAGCTGTACTGATTAAAACAGCCATACTGGCACACACGTCCTTTAGAGCTATACCCAAATACACCAGTATTTGGTTATGCATTCAGGGTCTACAGGGCTGATCTGAATACCATTTCTTGTTATTCAGCTGCTCTCCGTGACTCTCACAGCATACACATACACACAAACATCCGAATCCAAATTTCCTCTTTTATTTGGCCTAATAAACTAAAAATTGTTATATTAAATATAATATTTGTTCCTGTTTTCCTTCCTGGAAGTTGAAATCTTCAGAGCTGCTGTTGTTTGTTGTTCTGTGTGTGTGTGTTTTTTTAACTTTAAATAGAAAATGTATTTGCTGCATTCAGTGACCTTAATCTAACCCCTTAAGTCACAATCTGCCAGCCACAAACCGACATAATATTTCCACAGTACATTTCTCATGAGTTCATTATTTATGTTGAGAATTAAAAAGCAAACATATTTTGAAAGCCCTATCTCAGTGAATTGGGAGAGAGCTGTAACTTTACATGCAGTGTTTAATGTCCTTGTGATCAGTGAATTAAGATGAATCATCAGTCCAGTCCAATAAAAACAGGGCTTTTATTAGCCTTTATTCGACAGGAGAACAGTGAATGAGCACAGGGGAATGACATGCATGTGCCTGCAGCCTTGCAGCACATGGCTCACCTGATCAGCCAAGTGAACGTTCACCATGAAAACAGCTTTTGGCTAAAGTTTGGTGATTTTGCTGCAAAGTGAACTGTTTATATTGCAAGTTATTCTCCTAGTATGCATGATTTCTGTCGAGTAATATGAAGTATATAGTATAATATCTCGACTATCTGATTATTTGTATCAGGTGGGAACTGACCCTTGAACGCAGCACTGGATCCACCTTTGAATGCGTTTTTAGCTCCAAATTTGCAGCAGCAGTAACTGAAGCTGGCAGTTTAGATAAATGTTTCTAAAATGTCAAAAACAGTACATAATAAAATAATAGATGTTTGCAAGTAAAGGAAAAAAAAAGAGTGTGATTAATTGGGTAAAATGTTCCATCTCATCAACCTTTTAATATATGAGTCATGCATCACAGTGATGGAAATGCACACAATGATTTGGTTGTGGAAATGTTAAGAAAGCAGACGTGACAGTATCCCCTGCAGAAGGAGAACAAGAAACTGAAAGCACAGACAGAGGGGGTGAATGTTAGACCGGTTGGCCCACACTCTTCCCATCACTACACCCTTCCAGTGTCACCAGCATGAGCGTGATCTTCCTTCTCAGTGTCCCTGAACACACACAAAACAAACACACAAGCGCACATACCCCCAAACAGCCCGGAGCAGGTGTCAAGATTAAAATATGACTTTATAATGTGACACACAGCTTACATAAGGCAGACCTTTCAGAGATCTATCAGGTGACCGGACTCACGGTGCAACAGAGGCATTTTGTCTGTAAAAGACTCGACTTCTTTGTTGGAAGGTTCACCAGAAACCTTCCTTCGAAATATTCATATCTGCACCTCGGGCAACAGCTCTGTGAATTTGTGTTCAAGGACTGTCAGCAGCAGAGCAAACAAGGAGCCTGCTTGTCTATTAGCAAACCTCGATTATTATTTCAGCCCTGTTCTTGTCTCCAACCCTTGTCTACCAGTATATGGGGGTTATCATGTTGGGACGTGTGATATTTGGAGCAGCAGCTGAAACCCACAGTGAGACAGACTTGACTGTGGATGTATTTCAGTCTAACAAGAGCGCAGCACAAACTGAACCGGTATCAGATACGCGACACTGAGGGAAGGGTATATAAAAAACTAGGTTATTGTGTTCTGAGGCGGCGTTACGGCAAGGACAGGTTTCAGATGTCTGTTTGTGTTTTTTAATATTAAACACATCAGCGTGGAAATGGCATTCAATTTTAATTTCAATTGCACCTCTTGTATAATATAGTGGAATCCAAATGATATGGATGACTTGTAGGGAACAATATGAAGCGGCTCACATTGTTAGCACAGAAACACGACGCAGCTGGAACATCACCCAAAGCTTAAAGTCATCCACCTGTTAACACTTCTGCTGGTCACTAATTAACATTTAGTTTACTTTAGAAACAGACGAGCTCAGAATAATGTAGCAGGTCCTGCAACCTGAATAACCACATGAGTCAATTATGGACTTTGTCACCTCTGCTTAACTGGTTTAGGCAAAAAAAAAAATCTATGTGGTCACCTGATCCTCCTTCCTACACAAACTGTATATGTCATAATGACATGTAGCTGGTAAATCATTTCTGAACACTCCGAAAGTCAGAGATGCATATCAAAAGTTAATCTTACCGAGATACTAATTCTGCAGTATTCATGAAAAGCTTAAAAAATAAGCAGCCGATCTGCAGGCTTGTGTTACAGAGGCCTCGGGTTATTAGACAGGTCATATAGAGTGCTTGGTGAGCGCTTACACCGCCACCAGCTTTGAGGATCTCGTGAAATAGTTCATCCCTCACTGCAGACTCGACTAGTGTAAAATTACCCGTTTCTCCGTGAGTAATTACGGCACCTGATTCTTCTATTAAAATAGGACCTCATGTATTATTCTCTCCTTATTTGTTGCTGCCCTCAGTCCGAAGAGTACAAGTCACCTTTTCAGATGCTGTATCAACCGCTCATCTCGTGTGATTATAAAAATAGCCTTCCCCCATCCACAGACAATACCTCCTGTTTCCAAACAAAACTCTGAACAGGTCAAATCACCTTTAACCTGACTCTTTCTAGAGGAGGTGTTATTTCAAGCTTTATCTTCCCAGATTAGATTTTCCACCCCCAGCAACCCTTCACAAATGGCCCTGACTGCCAGTTTCCTCAGGTATCCCCTGGATTTCAATCCATTCCACATTTAGAGGACACTCTACAGCAATCTCACCTTTATTGCACCTGTTTCTCAAAGATGAAATGTTTCAATTTCCTCTGAAGAAAACTCAGAAAGCGAGAAAAATGGGAGCCCGGCCAAGCTGCCGGGGCTGAAATATCTCTCCCCTTCAGTAATTGTCCCACGATCTTCCCTATCATAAAAAACAGGAGCAATATATAATATATTGAATGGCACAGGGAGCAGATAAAGGACTGTTATTGCCAGCCAACAATGGCAAATATCTGAATGAATGATGGTCATTTGATGCACAGATTGAATCGTCAATCTCATTATGAGTTTGGAAAGTCTCCAGGGGAACATGATTGGTCGTTTGGATGTTCTGAAGCGAGTCTCAGTCAGCTGCTAGTAGTTACTGTAAAGCCTCTCTGAGGTCTTAAAGGCTCATTACAGACGGGTTTGTCCCTCATCTCTTTGTGTCACGAATCCTCTGATCTACACTGATAACCTTTGTTCTCCTCATGCTTACCATGTGTTGTGGACATGTATTTAAGAGATGAACACAGGTACCCCATTACCTTTATATACGCTTTTAGTTTCCAATAGGAACTGTTGAATGTGTTCACGAGCTGGTTGCAATTTTGACCTGTTGTTAATGGGAGGATATCGCTAACATGAAACCCAATATCACATAAACACATAACACATGAGATTTATATACGTGTGTGTGTTTGTGTGCTGGTTTGTCTTGACTGAAGAGCGTACTTTAGCAGCGCGGCTTGTGTAGCGGAGGGCATATCTTTGAGCTGCAGGCTCACCAGTCTGATCTCTGTTGCCGTCTTCTGCTGATAGTGATTTTGTATTTGTCGCCGGTTGCTCCCACACTTCTGAAACGAGCCCTGCGTCCTGGCTGACCCCAAAACCAAAGAGTGGCGTCAAAGATGCCAAAAAGTTTCTTTGATATCATCACGTGATTCATTTCCCTCTCTGACTGCCAGTCACGTACACCACGTGTCTGCTCATTCACAGACGTATCTAATTTGAGACTCCCTCCCATCTCTAATGCTACAGGTTGGGCTCTGGTCTCTTGTTAGGCCCATACAGAGCTAAAAACATTGGATTTACTTTACCAAAGGTTAATCTTATAGCACATAATAGTGATGGGAACTCACGGATGTTCACTGCACATGTTTTTCCCACTTATCCGTGCGTATCAGTGCCTATTTACTCTGCAAACACAGCGTGGTAAGTAGACACCCAGGAGCCAGCCCGTGTA
Source organism: Apistogramma diplotaenia (assembly GCA_015052665.1). Lineage (NCBI taxonomy): Eukaryota > Metazoa > Chordata > Actinopteri > Cichliformes > Cichlidae > Apistogramma > Apistogramma diplotaenia. Next base: position 54,628 of record VOQJ01033642.1, on the reverse strand, counting down.
TGAGCCTGCCCTGTTAGTCGTGTTTGTCCTGTCATTTTCGTTAAGTTCAGTTTTTGGGAGTTGTCTTGGACTTTAATGCTAATGTCTCTTAGTTATCAGTGCAGTGACGTAACTGGTTGGTTACTCATTGGCCCTTTTGTGCTCTGAGGAGAGTTGTGTCATCTTTGGCCGGCAGGACTAGTTCCCCGTTCTGACTGCGAGCTGTTTGTGCTGACCGGCAGCAGGATGGGTAGCCTGAGGCAGGTAACACTACAATCACATTGTCAGCATTCACACAACCCAGAACCAGTCTTTGCCTTGCAAATTTGCAACCCAACTCCATTCCGATGCAAAACAGCTTTCTCCGACCCAGTCAGCCAGCCATTAGTCATCCTGCCTGACGGTGTGTCCTCACTGGATGTAAACCAAAAACATGCATGTGCCCGGCTCTCAGGTGTGTGTTTCCTCTGCAGAAATAAGACAAAAATTCCCTGAATTTCTACTGTTTTAAGCACTCATTTGAGCTTTTATTAAAACTTATTTCTTGCACAGTTTACATAATCTACCAAACTGAAGCTCTTATTTTTGTATTATTGAAATATTTCGGATGTTTTTGTTTTGTGCGGCCTCACCTGAAAACCAGGAAAAACGGTTCTGCAGTGTAATAAAAAACATTACTCTCCTTGGCAACAATTTTATGATATAGCATTATTGTCTCTACTGTGTTTGACTCATAAAAATAGTCTTTCAAGTCTTCCAACCCTTTTTCAATTCCCATGATTTGACACATGAGAGGGAAAGTCATGAGATTTACTTGAGGGCTAAATATTTTTGAAATCTTGTGCCGTCTTCTCTTTGGTCTGCACGCACATCGTTTCTCTGTGGTGGGTTTAATATTGCAGTTAAGAGACATTTTTGTTTTGAGCAGCCGATCAGGAGAGCAAATTTAAGTTACAGGATTACCCACAAAGCCTGCCGTGGAGGACGTTTTAGCGTTTAACGCTCTGTTTGGAGACTTGTCCTCGTCCATATTCAAATATCTGGTGTAAGCAGATTTTGTGAAAAGTCTTTAACACTGTTTTAGGGAAATGATGCAAGAGAATCTCAGGTCATGTTTGATTTGTCCCCTCTGGACACAACCTTAAAGGGATCTGTGTCTCCTCCTGCGATTGAAACCGGGAGTGATTTATTTTTTCCTTACTAGATGAATGTGTAAACCACAGCATTATAGAATAACCAAAACCCTGGCACCATCTGCTGTGATAGTGAATTAAATATCTTTGGGTTTTGTATCGTTATCTGGAGGTTTGGGGGTTTTTTTTTGGAATTCGTGGTTTTTATATTAATACAGAAAAAGACAGAAGAGTGAGTGGACTTGAAGTTCGTATTTATTTTAATTATTCCACTCCATAATCTGTGTGCTGGCACAGAGATGTTTGTGAGTGAAAACGTGGTGCCAAGAATGTGCTAAAGTTATTCATAGTCATAATGAATTCATAACAATTCAGCCAGAGTCAATTATGCCAAAGGGTTTAGGACTATTTACTGTGCAGATACAGTATTTGGCAGAGGAGCCCCCGAGTTTGAGGACTCTCCCCAAAGAATCCAAGCAGCATGCAAGACTTCAGCACATTAAAACACCCCCAAGGGCATACAGAACAGAAAGCAGCAGACACAAGTCGGAGATGTGGGATATACATAATGCACAAGGAAAGAAATGCCACGGCACAACAAGAAAACAGGAGGAAGAGGAGGAGGAGGAGGAGGGAGAAAGCTGCATATCCAGCGGCCTGAGCGATCAGGGGGTTGAGAGTGGGAGCTTGTCAGATGATTATTGACCTGCCTGAATGTGACTGGTAATTGTAAAAGTCGGCTCCTAGTGACTTCAGCTCTCCATTAATGTGATAGTTCCTGAAGCCCGCTGGGAAATTACCTCTTCTCTCACTCCCCTTCTGGAAGATAAGGGACACTTTGGCAGAGCTGGTGCTCGCCAGAGCAGCAGCGTGTGAAACAGGGTCCTCTATTTAAAGCGGGGCCTGTCGAACTGCCGGGTCTCTCTGCCTCTCTGAATTGCACTCAACGTGCTGCACCCTCTTGGCTTTCTCATAAGTAGCAGCGAATGTGTCAGAGGTCCCCGTGAAAATGTAGATGAATCTGTTGAGGAGGTGGCTTCAGCCATGTTACAGTCGAGCCCACCTCAAATCGCGAGAGAAGTGAAAAGAGGCCGCTCTGAGACGAGGTCATGCTACTGAGGTTGGTTCCATGTGTGCTGATTTTTTTTCCCTCCTCAGCGTGTACACCCACCTCTGGCTCTGGACTCTTTTCTGTCTTTGCGCACAGCAGCAGACCTGTAGGAGGATAATTAGCTGTCTTGGGAGAGCTAAGTCATGCTTTGTTGCTTTTCCACAAATAATGCTGGCTTGCATGCTTTAAAAAAAAAAAGAAAAGCGTGACCCAGCCACGATTGAGTGATAGTCTAATTTGTAATGCAGCTTGTACCGTTATATAAATCAGCAAACCCTTGTTTGCTTTTTTCCCTCCAATCGATCCGACACGAGAAGCAAATTTGCTGGTCCCAAAAGCATTTTTCAAACCAATCCCCCAAACAGAGCCCACCTGATGTTCTTAGCTCGTTCCCTTCAGGATTTTGCGAAAAGATGTATAGAGTCCCACAGCTACTGAAACCTCTTACATCATACCAGTCTGGTCTTACTGCAGCTTAAGAATACTCAGGAGTAATGGCTACAGGCTGCGCGAGTGGTGGCACATTCATATGTTCTATAAATCACAATGGTTTTTAATAGTCAACAAATCATGAAACTACCCCAGCAGAACAGTTAATTGATCCCACTGTGATGCTGGTGCATCCAAAGCCTTTAGTAGGTTAGTGTTCGGTACCATAGCTCACTATCGTTCAAATACTAGTGATTAGTGATCAGGCAGGTTTTATTTTCAACTTTTAAAAAGAAGATCATTTCAGTTTCACAGTGAAGCTCTCGTTTTGTCTTGGGTTATAAATGCAGCACCACCCATTTTCCCCCTGTCACTGAAAGCACAAACACCCACACGCTCTTTAGATTTGTCTGAGCCAAGATGACAGAAATAGAGCCTAAGGTCAGCAACATCTATCTAGAGGAAGTAAAAGGTAGGCAAGGTATCTGTAAATCTGCACTCACACTGGGGCAAACAGGGGTTGGCGACGACAGCATGACCAGAATTTTTGTGGCTGTGTGCAATCAAGTTGTGTTTGCAATGGTTGCTTCAAAGACGGGGGCCAGGTCTGCAACCACTTGCAGTCGCCATCAAGATGGTCACAGTCAGTCTGCTACGAGTCTGCTATCAGTTTGTGACTGAATGGTGTCGTGTTGGCAGTTGCATGTAGTTTGCTTAACTGAGATGAATAAAAAAAAATCCCAAATCTGGTTCTGTCTGCGTACACAGAAATTCACCTTAACTACTTAGATTCAGAGTTCAAGAAGAATCTCGTAGGTTTTTAACAGAAATTCCTCCACAAATAGTGACGTAGTTGCGGCAGGACGGCCATTTAAATGCAGCTTTGCTTTTATATAGGAACCACAATACAACCAGCTGAGATGTCCTGTTGCAAAGAAACACGTTGCATATGAGTTTTATTCTCATACAACTGATTGCAACATGTTGGCAGTCAGTATTTATAATTAAGATGGCAATGATTTGCAAACCTTTGCCAATCTGTTGTTTGGAGACGTGTTGCCTCACACCAGTTGACGTGCAATTGCCTTGCAATCGTGGTTGATGGTATTGCACATTTTAAGCTCTGGGTGATTTGTTTGTCACCATAACTACTTGCAATCAGTCATCAAATCCAAAAGAAAATTTCAGTGCAATCACTGGGAACTTTATTCTTTTGTCCTAGTCGCAAGGAAGAGCTTGAGTGTGCAGCTGCTGGCAGGACACCAGTTGCCCTCTCAAGCTAGACGTCTAGGTCAGAAACACTTGTTAGTCTGATCCTAACTCCCATCCAGGTGACCTTGTGGCATCCATAACCTCCACCTAATCTTTTTCTGTTTAATTGCATTTAAGGTTTTGGGGCTGTTACCTCTTAGAATAGCAGAGTGCCTCTTTGTGCTGTTTAAATGCATAATGAACAATGATATTTCTGGAGTTGGTGAGCATTCTTGTTAAATAGTCACGATGTCGGTATGCAGCAGTAATGTCTTACTTCAGTACCGTCCTCCCTTCAGTCTCACATAGTCGTGTTGAGTACAAGAACCTTGAATTGCTGTCATAGCAATAAAAGTGGTTTCTTCAGTGAAGCCGAAATGCAGCTTATTTGGGTTTAAATGTCACCAACTCATTCACATCTGTTCCTGTTTAAGTCCATTTTATAAAGTGCATCTGCTGAACATATGAAACGACTTAGCTGCAACACCAGACAGATCGCTTTACCGAAGTTCAGCTCCTTCCCTAACACCACAGTAAGGTGTTTGCTCTTCGGTAATGACAAAGACGTTGTCCCCTGTAATTATTTCTCCGTTGACATTGTGCATCTGCACCAATGTCACCCTATAATTTCTGTCAACACATTGCACTTGTGGAGCTTATTCGTAACCCATTCTGATCGAGCCAGGACCTAAAATAAAACCCAGCAAGGTCAGAGGGGTAAGGTTAAGAAGAGAAGCTGTTTTCTCAAGTGGCCACACGTCTTTTCCTTTTCGGCGACAAAGAGACGCGGTGTCCTCTACCTCCCTCGATCTCTCTCTCCTTCGAGTTTAGACAAACCCATTCAAGACTCAGTGATTAATTATTTACCCAGGCAATGAAATGCCAAAGCCTGGAGAAACATACCACCGGGAGAGAAAAGGTCACTCTCATCCTGCACATAGATACACACTCCTCAACACACTCGCGCAACAGTGATGGATGGCAATAACATCTTTATCGGCGCTTCGGGCGGACAGTTTTCATGCCGATGTTCTAATACCGTCGAATCCAAGGGCGAAGCAAAGAACTTGACAGATGAGGTGAAATCTTCGGAAAAAGCCCCCCAGGTTTCTAAACCACCCGCATGTCAGAGGTGGTGAACGGTCCGATCAATAGCAAACTGTGTGCGTGTGCGTGTGGTGTGTGCGCTGCAGTAAACTGTGGCCTTTCCTCCTGGTGAAAACAATATGTGCATGTTTGACACTTTCGAGTTTGTCTGTTCAGTTCAGCTGAGGGGTGATTAAAGTTTCATAACTTTGTTATTGTCTCTCCGCAGCTCCACAACACAGCTGGCCAAATGGGGTGCCGGTGCTGCAGGATGATTAAAAGGTGAGAAGTGTTTCTGCTCTGCAGGCATTTCCTCTGGTTTCGTTTTTTTGTGACACTTTTCTGTCCTGTGCTATCACCCTTTTCTCCCTGTAATCTCGTTGTACTTTGTATGATGACAATAAAGCTATTCTATTCTATTCTGTTCTTTTGGATATTGCCACAGCACTGATGCTCGGTAAAATCCCCCAGAGTAATCAGGAAGAACTTCCTCAAGAGCTCTTGTTATGGGGGAAAAATGGAGGGAGGACAAGGAGGGGAGGGTCAGTCTACCGGGAAGGACTGGGTTTAAAGAATCATAGGAAAACTATATGAGGAATGTTATCCAGGAAGATGTCACACAATGTCTATATTTACCTGTTTGGACACCTTAGGTTTGCCTTTGCCAAGTGTTTCAAAAGTAGTGCCATGAAGAGCTAAAAGGCTTTAAAACCAGTAAGATATTATTTTGAAATGGGAATTTATTTATTTCCCAAAGGATGAATAAACTACAATAAAAAAAGGAGTAGACTAATGGAATAATTTTGGTTTTGAAATAGGAAAAATTGTTATTTAGACAGAGTTTCGAAGTCGATGCATTTCATCTCAAAATCCATCGTTTCTCTTCATAAACGGGTTGGTCCGCTGAAATCTGTGGCTCCAGAGCTGCAGTATTAACCAGCAGGTAATATTTTAGGTTTTCATTTTTTTAAATGCGGTGTTGTTCAAAAAAAATGTTGCCTGTGGTTGGTGTGGTTTTAGCTCTGTGGCCAGCATCAGCCTCAATGCAACTGCTCGCTGAGCAGGGATCGTAGGACCTTTGCTGCAGACCAGCACTGTCTATAGATTTTTCTCCTCGTTGGTAAAGGGTTAGGAGAAGTCACTAATCTAAGTTTGCAGTGATGGAGGGAACTGAAGTCGTAAAGTGTAAAAGAAGCCAGGGCTCGAGCTGAGCTGGTAGATGTTTATATCTTTTAAAAAAATATCCTGATTCGAATACTGAAAACCAACTGCCACATACTGTAAACAAGTCTCCTAATGGTGAAGTATTCAGGTGAAAAGCAGCCTTGTTAAGTGGCAGTCCAGCCCATTTCAGCTTTATGTTTCAAGGCTGTTTTTTCTGTCACAGCAGTGACAGTGAACAAACTGTCATATCGCTAAGCCCTGTATTTTTTTAGCTCAACTCAACTGCTGCTCTGATGAATTAAATGACACTTTATGCACAAACTCTCTGTTAGCTGCCCTGTTTAAACGTAGCTCCACCGTGAGGCCTTTTTGTTGTTGTTGCTCACTTTGTTTTTATGAGTTTCTGTTGTTCACAGTATTTTTTGTATCGGTACACTCTGAAGAAGGCTACACTGGTGTCATTTTATCGTCTCTACCCCACTAAAATAAAGGCCTTATATTGCTCATCTAAGCCACCTCGAGTGTCTGGATCTGAATTTCTTATGTTATTTCTTGATCATAATTTTTCAATTTTTCTTTATTGTCATCCACATTTGTAGTCGAGCCTGTTACAGATATGGCTTATGTGTTGTTCTGTAAACTGGGCTGTAATTTAGAATCATTACACAGTCCCTGGACACTTTATTAGTGCCAGGTCAAAGCAAACCTCCTGTCCCACCACATCCCAAAGGTGCTCGATTGGACTGAGCTCTGGTGACTGTGGAGGCCATTCGAGTGCAGTGAACTCACTGGAAGCAGCAGGCAGAACATGGGTGCACTGTGATCGTTGAGACAAGGCAGGATGGATCAGCGCTTTCATGACGGTCACATCAAAGTCTGACCCTACCATCCAAATGTCGCTGACCAAATTGAGACTCATCGGCCCATGAACCTAAACG
>VOQJ01033642.1:32548-46184 GCA_015052665.1 Apistogramma diplotaenia | reverse complement strand
AATAGAATTGAATAGAATAGAATAGAATATTAGAATAGAATAGAATTGAATAGAATATTAGAATAGAATAGAATTGAATAGAATAGAATAGAATATTAGAATAGAATAGAATTGAATAGAATATTAGAATAGAATAGAATATTAGAATAGAATAGAATAGCCTTTATTGTCATTATACAGCTGTACAATGAAATTGGAGGGCCACTCCCTCCCTCTCCCTTGATTGGAGCAGATGGAGCCGGTATCCATGTAGAAATCTTTAATCGGAGTGTGTTGGACATGTGTGCTTTGGGAACTCTTCAGTGGAGTATTTCCTTGTAAGTTCACCGTGCAAAGTGGAAGTTTTCATCCAGTTAAAAGGGCAAAGTGCCTCATGTTGAAAACATTACAAAAAACATCGCAGCTCTAATGGCTTCACTGGCATAAAATCCATAGGCACCTCTGCACCTATTGTATTGCAGAACAGATGCAATCAGCTTTAATCTCTGCAGCACAAGAGGGGAGTTGGTGTTGTGGTCACAGGTGTGTGTAATCATTGAACTGGCTGGTGAGCGATGGAGGTTCTCCTTCACCTTAATCGTCTTCTGCGGTGTGTGGCTTCCACCGGGAAAATTATAAGCTCGTATTGGCCTTCCAGAGTCAACTGCAACAACTTCTATGCAAAAAGATATGTTTTGGGTGTGTGTGGGGGAGGTTTGGGGGGCTGGGGGTGTCTGTCCACTCTAGCAAAGACCAAAACCAGAAAACTGGAGCAACACGTCATTTATTTTGTATTTTGCTCTCGGAAAAAATAGCTCTGAGACAGAACCAGCGGCTTCCTGTCACTGATGAAAACACTGTTTCATTTCCCCGCAAGTATTTTATTTTTATTTTTTTTGTTCAGCTTTATGATTTTTTTTTTCTGTATTAAACCACCCTGTGTATCTCTCACTTTTCTGAAAGCGCGCCTCAAATTTCACCTTGGCAGCCAGGAAACTGCAGCGGTGCTGCCCAGGAGCGAAAGAAATGGAAAACACTCATTTTCTCAGCTTTTCTCTGTGAGGGGAAACAGAAGGAAAGGATGCAGGGTGAGAGAGGGGTGCTTAAGTCAGTGGGTGAGCACTCGTGTCTGCCTGTAACTGCGTAGGCAGGTGACTTGTTTGTGTGTCCGCTTCCTGGGAGGGAAGATAGAAAGCTGTTATTTAATCACTCTTTATGTTTGAAGGTTATCTTCTTAATTCTAAGGACTTCCTGAGTTCCTGTTGAATACTGAAGAGTGTAAAGTAAAGCCAAAAGGAGGGTTAGATTAAAAAAAAAACTGAGACGAGTGAACATGAAAACTTAAGACAAAGCAGGTGGGAGATTTAAAAAAAAAAGCTTGAGGGAAGATGCTGAAATGAAGGAGAAGTCAAGTGCGAAGCTGTAGAAGATTAGTGATGTGCAGCTACACAACAGCAACGCGGAAGGAGACACGAGGAGGAGGTTGTTTTGGAACGGGAGCTCCTGGAGAGGTGAAAGATGGAGGCTGGCGGGGTGGAGGAGAGAAGACACGAAATGAAGAAAAGATGGGCGTGAAAAACATGAGCTGCTCGCAGCAGGTGATGTCTGACAGACTGCTACACCATCCCCCCCACCACCACCACCACCACCCCCTCCAGCACTTGTAAAACCTGTCGAGGTGTGTGTGAGAGCAAGCCGCCTTGTACTTACGCCCTCGTAAGCACATCCTTCAAAGTAGAGGCATCAGATTTTCATCACGTCTGCGAGGGGGCTGCTTACTGTAGAGCGTAAATGAGCTTTAATTAGCCTCAGACCTTTTGTCGACCTCTGGAACCCTTTGAGGAACTGGGACAACATCAACAAATCTCCGGCAGCGCTTGTCGCTGGGCTGTGCGCAATAAAAGACCCATTTCACAGCAGGGATAAGAAAGCAGGTGAGACGCGGAGATTCGGCAGCAGCAGCGTCAAACGAGGCAGCGACACATCGAGCAATGCACGATGCAGCAGCGCTACTTTTCATGTTGTTCTCTTCTTCTGATTGAAAACTCATTCAATTGATTTCAGCTCATGATGTCCCTGTTTTATTCAGTATCACTCATCCCAAAGATCCAACTCAGCAGCTCGTGGAATGATAAGGGTTCATGATAAGAGTTGGTTGGTATTTTCAATATAAATAATATTTTCATCTATTTACTCACTGATGGATAATATAATACACAAAATGTATTGTTTGCTGACAGCTGGGAGTCAGGATCTTCAAGTGGGGGGGGGTCGAATGTTGGGAGATCACAGGACACTTTATAAGGTACATCTTGCTGGGTTGGACCCCCGTTTGTCTTCCGAACTGCTTTAATTGTTTGTGGCACAGAGTCAACAAGGTGCTGCAAACAGAGATTTTGGTCCACAGTGACATGACAGCATCACACAGTTGCTGCGCATCCATGACGTGAACCTGCTGCTCCACCACATCCCAAAGGTGCTCTCTACGAGTACAGTGAACTCATTGTCACGATCCAGACACCAGTTTGAGATGATTTGAGCTTTGTTGCCTTTTTCTTTTCAGTGTAAATGTGTGTCTGGTTGGTCTTTAATAAACTTCCCACGTGGCATGAAGCTAATGACACCGGATACTTTTCTTTTTATGTTAAGGTCAGCTTTAATAGAGTGAAAATAGTAAAACAGAAGGACTGAACATCTGTGCGTCTGTCACCATCTTTTATCATGTTTTACTTTTGTTCGCTTCTCAAAGAAACCAACATCTGGAGGTAAAAGTCAGTATTTCACATTTTAAACTCTAAAAGAAGAGCAGTCAGGCCTGTGCACATTTCCTTCCTACAACACGCTGCATAATCTATCTGACATTTACATGAGCAGTGCAGAAGTTCCCACCGCTGAGGCTCCAGGCAGCCTCTGTAAACATCAAGAGCATGCACGCCTTTGACATCACATTGCATTTAGAAATATGCAGCGGCTGCGCAATGAAATATCCTCGTCGCTGTCAGTGTACAGTATGTGGTTGTTGGAGCATCTGACTCGAGGAGCCCTCGTCAGACAGGCAGAAATAGCCCCATCCGTCTGTCGCCATAGTGATCCGCAGGATAAAATGGAGAAGTTAGAAAGTCATCTTTAATTTGTTCCATTTGCACCAGTTAGAGGTTAGCATACAGCAGCGTGTTGTTGAAGGTTTACAAAGGATGGTCATCACACGTCTCTATAGCCCGAAGTGACCTCTTTAAAACACTTACTTTGTCACATTAGCTATTTAAAACCCAGTGGTGGAGTATAACTCACTGAAGTAAGTACTGTTTCGAAGTACAAATTTATATTTAATACTTCTCGTCCCACCACACGTCAGAGGGAAATACTGTACTGTTAGATTTATTGTGCATCAAATTTACTATGTGCCTTCATCTCTCAGTACCTCCATCCTTCAAACTGTGCTGCTAAGCTTACAAAAAGAAAGGAAATAATAATATACATTGTTATTGATATTTAAAGTGTACCTATTTTAGCTGACTTCTTGCTCTCTGCTTTCTCTGACATCCTCCTAATTTATCTCAGTTCATTCCCTCCCCACCAATTAAGCCAGCTTTCCTTCGATTGACTAATTGGCTTTGAGCAGCAGGAAGGTGGGCTTGCTGTGCTCCTTACAGATGACAGCAGGTTCACACCGAGCACGGACGTGAAAGAGTCGACGATGCCGTGGTAAACATGATGCTGCAGCATCATCCAGCGTGACTGGTTAGGCAGTGGGTTGGCGATGGTTTGGGGAATGCCAGTTGAGCTGCGTAGTGCTAGTCTGTGAGCACATGTCCCGTTGAAGGGGAATTCATGCCTCCCTCACGGAGTCTGTTTCTGACAGTTTGGTCAGAAAGGCTCTGGCAGCGCTCCTCCTGTTTCTGCTCACGCAAAGGAGCAGATGCCGGTCCTGCTGCCGGGTTGATGCCCTTCTACGGCCCTGACCGGCTTTCCTCGTGTCCTGATAAGTCCTCTATGTGTCACCGAGGATTAGCTGGGCTTCCTATGCAACCTGAATAGGCTGCAGGTCCCATCTCCTGCTACCATGCAGTGACAGAAACACTAAAAAAAGAAAAACTAAAGGAAAAATCTGTGAGGATTGTCCTGTTTTTCCTCCTGCTGTCACTTAGATTCGCACCAAAGGAGGTGAAATGGATTCACAATACTTTGTTTCCTGTTTGGACAGATTAATGTCCCTAAACTTTAAATGAATTTGTTTTGAACTGTGATGATCACAGTTAATTCTTTTTTTGAGCAGTGTACTGTATGCAGCTAATCGATCATTTTAACTGTGGTAGTAACCTTTCATCTGTCTCTGTCGCAGCTACGTCTACGACCCCTCAGCCCCAGTGGACGTGAGGAAGGGCGACTCCCGAGGCAGCTCACTCTACCAGGACCAGCGCCACGCCGGCAGGGCCCTGAACAACGACCCTGGGGGCAACCAGGACAAGCAGAAGCAGGGCTTCCATAACCTGGCCTACAGCAAGTCCAATGAGAGCACACTGAAACTGGAGGTTGACAACAACCACGTCAACCAAAGGCTACACCGGCAGGGGAGTATACCGCCCACAGAGGGGGGGCTCTACATCATCCAGCCACAGAGTATGGGACAGCAATGGCTGATGCAGGAAAACGGTCCGAGCCATCTGCCCGTGTACCCCAGCATAGAGAATTATGAGAGGCAGGGGAGCTCTGCCGAGCAGAGACACCAAGCGACAAGTAACGGGTGGAACAGCTCCATCGATGAGTGCGAGATCACCACCAAAGACCTGTCGGCAGACGATATAGACGAGGGTGTGGGAGGGACACCGGAGTACCTGTGCGACACGGGGGATGAGGGTAGCATCTTGTCAGTGGACATCCAAACCAGCACAACTAGTTTGTCCTCAGGGGGCACGAAGGACGAGCTCACGCTGCCAAAGACTCCAGATGTCGCCACGGTGGAGAGCGGGATCTCGGTGTCAAAGAGCGAGGACGAGGAGCAGGAGGTGCAGAGCATCACGGACTCAATGGTGGCAGAGGCTCTTGCCGCTTTGGAGGCCGCCACTGCCGGAGAGGACTACGAGTGACAGACGCCTGCACTCGCTCTCGCTCGCCACGTGAAAAGCACGATTGTGACTCGACAGAGCAACAAAACCACCGTGAAACTTTGCCACGCTTCTGCAGAATGATGTGTAAGACCACGGGAATGAATGGAAACTCTGTTTACAACAAAGATATATTTTTGAACCCTTGGATGTTGTTTTTGGGGGTTTTTTTTTTAAACTGTGGTTTTACTGACAGAGGATAATGTCAGCCTCGTGGAGGAAGCTGCATTTCCAAAGCTGCAAGTTTTGCATGAAGCCACAACCAAAGAGACGTCAGCGTGCGCGCCGAGCATGGCCCGCAGCCGTGTCGCAGCGCATCCAACACTCCACACAGTCCCTCTCTGCTTTGCCATGTCCACACACACTGTTAGCAATACACCACATGCTTCATCTGTGAACACAGTCCCTGCCATAGTCTGCACAGGAACCCGAGCACGTGAAAGAGGAAAAGTCTTCGTCTGAGTTTCTCTTTCCTCTTATTATTTTTTTGATCTCCTATTTATAAAAATCTTATTGCTTTTTCAGTTGATTCACTGAATCTTCCTTGAAGCTGGAGGATGTCTTTTAATCATAGGTTATTTACTGGCTTTTCATCTCCATTATGCACATTATTACTGTGTGAAAGCATTTCATAAGGAAGATCATTTATTTTAAAGTGAATGTAAGATAAGCTAAGGTCAAATCACTGCTGAGTGAACCTCAGAGGGGCCATCAGTTCACCCTCCTAGCTTTTTACTTTTAATTTTTACTCTTAATTGAAGGATTTTGTGCTTCTAGTCCGGCCTGTGACGTTAGTTCAGCCGCTGTGCCTCGTGCAGTAGTGAACGAAGGGAGGCTGGACAGCAGTGCAGTGTTTTTTGAAACTTTGAAGGATAACTTTACATTAGTGTGTACAGGTAATATCAACACCAGCCTCTCCATTGCTGCTCAGTACTGTACACCCTCCTGCCCTTATCCCCTCAGTCTTGCACAAATGTAAGCCAGATGCAGCTCTTATAGCGATCTTTATCAGTACTGTGGTTTTGGAAGCACACTCAAGTAATGTTGATTAATCTCAAGTAATAAATAAGCTGTTTTGATCAGTTGTGTTTTCATTTTTTCTCCTTACCCCCCCACCCAGTCATTGTTTGCCTGCCAAAATGATTTCTACTTGTTTGTATTGTAAAATAAAATGAAGTACTTGAAAAATTGTGTCTAATTTTTGCCCGTTGTGAATTTAATACTGTACTAGACAGCTCGCTGAAAGAAGACGCTACGTACTGGATCTTTGGCAGATTAGGCTGAAGGTGTCGCACACGTGACCTCTCTGTGATCAGCTGCAAAAAAAAAACTTTATTTGCCATGTACAAAAAAACATTAAATGTACTCACCAGGAAACAACCATTAGGAGGTTGCCGTTCTATTTTTAGTCTAATTTGACTGAGCCAGCATCTAACTTTTACATACAAATCTATGCAAAGATGTGAACTGGCAGAAATCTGTGACGACGTCTAGCTTATTGTCACTGTTAGTGGGCAGCTGAAGCTGAAGCAGAGAAATGTTGTGAGATGGTCCTGGAATAGTCTGCTGCTGATTGCACGTGTGCAGGAGTAAAAGGGATCTGACCTGGAAGTTGTGGGATCGACAGCTCAGTGTATAAAATATAAATCAATGTAGGTCAGTTCTTCCAAATTATTTTTTATCCCCACAAAATGTGACATCATCATTATTGAAGCTCTCTGCCAGCAAACCTGTCAGACAATAGCTTGGTTGCTAAAGTGGAAAGTGGCTGCGTCTTTGAGGCAGTTTTACACAGACGAGCTCGGACATGGAAAAATCTGCTGTTACACAAACATCTAAAATATCTATACCAGTTCTTTTAAGTGGTGTACAGGTGGTGTTCTGAGCATGGGGAGCAGTTCTTCAGTCACTTGTTGGACGTCAAAGTGTTTGTTTGTGAACGCTGCTTCTCTCCCTTCTTCATAATAAGTGTGATCGCCGTGGGACTCTGATGTTCAAACCTCGCCATCGCAGCAGTTAGAGCCTCAGCGGGCAGCACGCAGGGCCCCCGGGGGCCTCGGCTAATGAACACCTGTGGGTGTTTGCTTGAATCACACACAGCTCACGTACGCACCTGGGAAACTTCGACAGCAGCCAATAATCCCGATCGACTGACTCGTTGCAGGAGAGGCTCTCGGTGTCTCTGTGAGTACAAGAGGTGGAGCGGAGCCCTGAAATAGCCTCTCTCTTTGGACATTTATCTATTCCTCTCAGCTGCCCCTTTCTATCTTCATCTGTGTTTGATACGCCTGAGATCTTTGGACTTCTGTTCATTTGTCTGCATGAGATGTTCAGCTTTTTAATCCACTGATTTACTAAGACACACCTTCTCTGTTTTGAGCAGGTCAAATATCTTTCAGCAAATGCCTTGTTTTTGTTTGGTTTTTTACCTGTTCACCAGAATCTCGTGGGTCTTTTTGACTTTATCTCTCTCTATCCGACATTTCACCAAATCCCTTCACACGTCCCACTCCCCGCTGAGTTTGACACGTCGCAGCAAAAACCACACGAGACCAGAGGCGGTTTCATGTCGCACACGACGTGCCACACCTCAGCAGGACAGACTACCTCACTCCAATCCACGCCGAGGCCTGTTTTTAAAAAAATCAAAAACAGCTTTTTTCTTAATGAAGTTCCACATTAAGAACAAAGTCACACCTGCACAGAAGCGCAGCGGCGCGCGTGATTGTCTCGCATAATGAAGAATAGAAATGTTCCCATATATCCGTGCGGCGTGACGACAGCAGGATCTGCTTAATCAAACCAGTGACTCATCTTTCCATCAGAGCTGAGCTCGCCTGGTGCGCCAACACATCACTTTGATCCTGCCACTCAGTTCAAGGATACACAGAAAGGTAGAATATCCATAACAACCAAGGCTTTACTTTCACACAAAGGAGGTACACATGTTGGTGTGCAACTTTAATCAGTGAGCGTAATATCAGATGAGCACAAAAGCTGCATATTATTGTTTGTGCAAAGGAAAACACGAGGTGCTGTCAGCTGAGAAAAAGCATCAATAAAATGGTGGAGATTAGCAGCATCTGAGGTATTTCAAAGCATTAAAATCTGAGCAAAAATCACATGACATTTGAGCAGAGGGAAAGAATGGCTTCAGCCAGCTCTTCAAAATAAAAGCTCCTTTTAGTAAGTTTAACATCAGCTCCTGCTAAAGGTCAAGCATGCAGTGTGTGAATTTCCACCAGTTCAATTCTTGATTTTCAGATAGTAGGAAGTTTAAAATGATCCTAGTGGCTCCAAGTGAAACTCATGAAACACATCACTACCATTAAGTGTTACTCAAGCAGGAAAACAAACAGCACTTTTGTGGGGGGTAATTCTGATTTTTAGAGCTGCAGGGCACTGACTCAAAGTGACCTTCTACCTGGTTTTAAAGGAATATGTCATCCAGCTGTACTTATATTGTTCTTTGGATAAGAAATGAACCATAATAACAAGATTACTGAGTTTTTTTTAATCAAGACAAAAATAAATCATAATACTAATACTAGTAAAACTATAACAACAGTTTATAAAAGCAAAATATCTTTGCATACCTAAAGTACCAGTGAAAAGTTTGCACACACTCACCAACTCATTTAAATCCATTAATTTAAGGCCTGCTGCATCCAAAGTCCACTGAGGTCCGCTTGGGTCCACACATATAAGTGACATAATCATCACCAGATGATGAGCATGAAGACCTGTGCAGAAGTCTGCATGTCTGCCAAATTTTTTTTGACACGTGGATGTGGAAAATTTACATTACAATGCATGAATTATGCATGTGCTGATGCCAAAGAAGTATAACCGTTCAATTCAGTTTGATTTAAATAGCATCAAATCACAGCAACAGTTGCCTCAAGGTGTTTGATATTGATAGTATAAAGAAAAGCCAAAGAATCAGACGACCTCCTGTGAGCAAGCACTTGGCGACAGTGGGAAGGAAAAACTCCCTTTTAACAGGAACATCCTCGGGCAGAACCATACTCAGGGAGGGGCAGCCATCTGCCGTGACCGGTCAGGGGTGAGGAGTGGCTTGGATGTGGGTCTCCTGCTGTGCATGTCCGCAACAATGTACAAACAAAGCTTTAGTCACCAGATCAGCCAGCGTGTTAGCTAATTGCTAGCTAGTATTTTGCTACATTTCTTTGTCTTTTTTCAGCTAAATATTAGTTGCAGTAATGAAACTTACTATGGCAACTAGATAGTCACTACTATGCTGTGTATTTTTAAGACAATAAGCATTTTTATTTCGGGTAAATCACCTGATTTGAACCTGTTTTTACTTTGTGAACTACATTTCCCACATACCTATGAAGCAGAGGCAGGCACATTTAATGGCATTCCTTTTGTCAAACATTCACCCTGCTGAAGGTCCTTTCTCCTATTTAGCAGGCTGCTGAGTTTTTACATGGAACCTGTTATTGAACTTCTTCTTTAGAACCATAAATAATGTGCTGTTAATGTGTATGAATGAACTTCACTTTTCTACAATCTACACACTCTAAGTCGAGGCTGTCGCGTTCCTGTTTTCAGAATGACTCAAGATAATAATGGCACAAAAGCAGCTTCACGACGAGTTAATTTGTGCTGCACACACACACACACACACTGAGTGCGGACAAATAAAGAGCACTTGTGTGTCAGATTCCTCCACGTTGTTTTTATCAGGTCCATTAGGCAGCCGGCTGTAGAGTCCCTGAGGTGTGTGCGCTCAGTTAGCGTGTTTGTTTTTCTCAAGGCTCTGTTGGCGTTAATGATGTCAAACACACTTCCTCATCTCAGAGGAAAATGTATACTTAAAGAGCAAATATAAAGAAAATCCCCGGTGTGTTTATTGTAGTCTTGACCGAATTAGCACGAGCTTAAACTCGAGAAAAATGCACAGAAAAAAAAGCATCTGTTTCACGGTTTCAGGATTTGATTTTATTTTTTATCTATCTAGGCTTGTATGAACATGAGTTAAGATAAGAGTTTCAATAAAAGCTAGGTGTGTTTTAGCTTATCAGCAGCTAGAAGCACAATAAGTGTTTCTGGAGCCACGCTAACAGCACAAAGAGGGATTTTTTTCTCCGCGCATTTCCTGCTCTCTCTTTTGTTAAGGCAGGATTTCGGGGGTCACCCAGCTGTGAGTTTGTTGATTTACCCTCCCACTCTCCTGGAGACTCAGTGAACAAACTGAAAACCCACAAAATGAGAGTCAACATTGAATTTAATCTTTAACCTTTTAAATGTCTGTGAAAACAGCCCAAAACACTCCACCAACCACCGTCCGGGAAAATTAGCTAATATTTAAACAAAGTTAAATATGAACTAGAAAATGAAGGTTTTCTTAAAGAGCTCTTGTGCAATGTTTTCTGGATTAATCTTATTTCTGAAACAACTGCTTTATTTCTAGAAGTTATGGAAATTTAAAAAAAACATTTTCTGGTTCATTTTTTTTCTATTTTGATTTTCTTACACACTGCTTGGACCTCCCTTTTTCCTTCGGAGCTGCTTTGATTCTTCATGCGACTCTCCTGTTCCTCCACATCCCAAACGTGCTCTATTGGATTGAGATCTGGTGACTGTGGAGGCCACTCACTGACATGTTCAAGAAACCAGTTTGAGATGATCTGAGTGTGTTTGTGTGTTATCCCGCTGGAAGAGATGGGTGCACTGTTCTTAAAGGGATGGAGATGCTCAGCAACAATAATCAGGTAGGCTGTCGTGGTTAAACAATGCTCATTTGGTACTAAGGGGCCCATGAAAATATCCCCCACACCACTACACCACAGCCTGAACCATACAAGGTAGGATGGATCCACTCCTTCAAACATTGCAGCAGAATTCGAGACTCATCAGGCCAGCCAGCATTTTTCCAGTCTTCACTTGTCCAGTTTTGGTGAGCCTGTGTAAACTGTAGCCTCAGTTTTCTGTTCTTCATTGACAGGATAAGCACATGGTGTGGTCTTTGGCTGCAGCAGTCCATTCAGAGATGCTCTTCTGCATACCTTGGTAGGAACAAGTCCAACCTGGCTTCTCTGGCATCAACAAGACATTTTCACAGACAACTGCCCCCCACTGGACATTTTCTCTTCTTTAGACCATCCTATGTAAGCTGCTGCTCAGTTTGAACTCTTCACCACGCATACGCTCCTAAACACAATGAGTTACTTTGATGTGATTGGCTGATTAGATATTTGTGTTAAAGAGCAGTTGATCAGGTGAACCTAATCAGTCACCGAGTCAGTGAGTGTATTCATACTTTTTCAGCTGTTCCCACTAAGTTGGAACACGAGCATCTGTCAACCAGAGCAGAACCTGGACCACTGCATCCAGGTTTACTTCCACTTTCTGAGGTTAGCGTTAATTGCTGCCATCACGTTTTTAAACATTGATTTGACTTCCTCCCTTTGATTCCATATGATTTCATGAAAATAAAGGATAGGACAGGAAAAGTTTCTCCCACTGAGCTCCGTCCTCTTGGCTGACGGCCAGTGACAAAGATAAGATGTAGGGCACTTAGCCTGGCATCGGCATGGGAGCCCTGTCGCCTGGAGGCTTGAATAATTCAGCGCCTGAGATAAATTTACTGCTCATGAAGTCATGCAGAAAAGACACATCAGAGCTGCAGTATTATCTTTACTCTATATTTGCACACCTAATTAGTGGAGAACCTCACACACATTCTTTGCTGTGGTGTTTTTTGGCCTCTAAGAGCAAAAGTAAAGGCGCATGTAACAGGAGTCACTGTTTGCGCCGCTGTCCTGTGCTGCTTGCTCACGTCTCGCACTGTCACGCACAGCCTTTTTGACAGCGTTCACACTCTGAAGCCATCTTTACGCGTGTTTATCAAGGGCGGGTTCGCTTTGAGCCACGAGTGCAGCAGCGTAGTCACGGTTATTTCTCCTCTCCCTCCTTCCTCACTGTATGCAAACATCTCCGGTTGCTGTCAACAGCCAGAAAGTCAATTGTCTTTCGAGCGCTGTCAAGCGGCGACAACGTGTCACTCAGAAGCCTCGTTTAATCTCATCCTGGCTGCTGTTCGGGTGAAGTAATAACCTGAATTAACAGATTTGTATCTTTTCCTCGGCTCTCCTGTGCCCTCTCTTTAAGGTCACCGGCTCGGGCATCCCTTTGTGTCCTTTTTTTTTTTTGCATGAGCTAACCTGATAAGACTCAGAAGGTCAAGAGGAAAAAAAAAAAAAAAAAAGGAGTCGAGCATTGTTAATCCTCCGTCTAGTGCTCCAAACACCCCTCCATCTCCATCTCATCTCCATTATGTGGAAATAATATGATGGAGAGACGGAGGTCGACTGACTACCTCCTTGAGATGAATAAGACAAATCATCTTTTCATTATGGCACCAAAAAAAAAAAATGTGTGTGTGGGGGGCGTAAAGGAGGAAATGAGACAGAATAGGATATGAAGACGGATGGTTCAGTCAGAGGAGGGAGAAGGTAGCCTGCAGGTCAGCGGACACTGCCTTTAATCACTGTAATGCTGCCGTGATACAACACTGAACACTTGCAGGGTCTGTATGTGTTAGCTTTATTTTGTAATTGTACAACAACGAAACAATGGTCCCGTGATATGAAGAACAAAAAGTGTATGCATGTTACAGAAAAGTAAGGCCACAATGAAATAACACACATATATCTGCAAAAAACAACAACACGTGCACCTGCTGGCTGCCTCTCCTCTCAGGGGGTCGTTAATAAGGCTGCTGCGGAGACAGAGGATCACACTCCCATGGCCAGCTGATCGTGACTGCCCTTTAAAACGGGTTTAAAGCCCAACTTAAACTTGCCTTCGTGCTGTAGACAGTAGCTGGGTAGATGCATAGCACAAAATACCTGAAGGGTGAAAGATTCTCGAAGCAATTTGGTAATATTAGAAAGCTTACATCTGCATCATCTTCCATACAATTTAAAAAGATTTGGTGCACAGCTGACAAAATTTATTTGATACTAATATTTCCATAATATGGCAACTGGAGGGTTACAAACAGCTGCTTGCGACTAAGTGTCGGGATGAGCACTTCCTATGTGGACACCCTTAACCCTTCATAGACATGCACTGGATGGATGCATCAGGGGCCACTCGGGGTTCAGTAGCTCGGCCACTTCAACATGTAGCCTAAAAGAGCCGGTGGTCAAACCAACTCCGATTGTTAAGCAACCCGCTCCACCTTAAAAACTTAAGTCTGGGGCCAACGTTGCAGAATCACATTGGGAACGTGTTGCATTTACATTAAAAAAAATACATTGGATGATATGACAGCATCTCTAATGTTCCAGAAAAGTTTTGGTGATTTGGCAACCACATAGCAATGTTCTCAGTGTCACCAGCTGGTGATGTTGCAAACTTGCCAAAATTAAGGCTCTGTGTCTGCGGGGCAGGCTTTCTGCACACAAAATATTTAAGAGCAAAGAAAGCAACAAATATGATCAGACAAAGAGTGAAAACGAGCACTTAGGCCTCCACAAACACACACACACACACACACACGTACAGACATAATTTAG
>VOQJ01033640.1:0-10687 GCA_015052665.1 Apistogramma diplotaenia | reverse complement strand
TAACAGGTTGTCTAATAAATTTGTTAATCACCATATACAATTATTTATTTAATTATTTATTTATATATATATATATATATATATATATATATATATATATATATATATATATATATATATATATATAGAATCATATAATCATACAATGTCAGCAGACTAATGCCCAAAATCCTCTTTGCTGCAGACAATTTAAGATGATTTCAAACTAAAACTGAAAAGACTTGAATCTGTTTTGCCTATAAAAGATCTTTACCACACAGTGTGAGAGAAAAACCATATCAGAGCACAGCGCCAGCATTTCAGATTACAAATATTGATCTCCAGTGCGGGAGAATGCATTTCCTCTGTGTTTGAATCTATTATGAGGAGAAGCTGTTCACCAAACAGGTGGATAGTGGACCCGGCAGCACAGCTCTAACAGAGCTGCAGCGATACTGAGGAGGACTGTGATAAGAGCTATTGACAGCTGCTTGCAAGAGATTAGCATCTCTGGAGTCACTGACTGTTACCTCGTGCACAATGATTTAACCAACAAATAAACATTTATCCAAAGCCTAATATTATTTCATGCACACCATCCGTGAACTACATTATTAATTCAACAGCTGATACAGCAATCACAGCACTGCACAATATGTTTACAGGCTGAACTTGTGACATGCAGTGGAAATGTTAACTTGAGAGACTGGAAATGCTTCAAAACAACAGCCTGCTTCGAGTGCCTTCTTGGGTTTCATATGACTGGAGGGAGGAGGAGTGGTGGGAGTAGTAGGTGAAGGGAAGAGGTGCAGCGTGTTTCTGAGGAGCAACAGAAGGCTTTTCTACTTTAAGCATATGGCTGTGAGACTTGTTTATGTGGGAAGCCCTGAATAATGAATTCATAATGAGCGCTAGACTTTGGACGTTTTGCACTGCTTCTCTTTTCCCACAGGAAAGATGATATCTAGGTTTTTCTACCTGATTATGCAGGATAAAGTCAATTGAAATAATAAACCCACAGTTCCCTTCTTTGTCTGTCTGTCTCATTAACAAGCACATTTCTGCAATAGTTGCAGCTCTGGCAAATGACTTTATTGGAAGGGGATATTGATATAATGCATACTCTTTGTAAAAAGGAAAAATAGTACTGTAGTCCATTATCTCTAATTACATAGCCAGCAGAGATTTACCAGATGGCTGATATAGAAGAGACACAAAGTTGTTTACTCTCCTGTCTTGCTCTGCCAGTAAGGACGCTCTGACAGGGGAAGAGTGCACGGCTTCATGTTGCACGGCATGTAACAATGTTTTAGGGCTTTTGTCTGTTTATATTTTACCCAAATACCATTTCTCTGGCCCTGCAGTAGCCCTGCTGCTTTCCACGTTCACTGTTTGGTGTATTGCGAATGCTCTGCTTGAAATCCCACAAGAAAGTTTCACAGAAAGATTTGCTTAAATTCTGCTTGGTCTCCCACAAAATATAATGGTTTTGACCCTTGACCAGATTTTCTTCCATCACTTTGTTCATCCCGTCCCTGAAAACCTCCAGATAAGCGGCCTTCCAGTTACAACTCTTCCTGGACGGTTACATCACCTTAAAGTATTTTATCCTTATAACTTTCATTCCACACTAAAATGCTGAAAAGAATCCATTTTCCCCGGCTTCATCTTTATTTTTCATAATATCAAAGACTGTCTAACCAATGAAGGATTAAATTCGGAAAATAAAATCACTAAATCTCTCTGCCCTTTCACTCCTCTTAAAGTTGACGCATCACTTAAATGGGCTGTAATCCACAGAGGAGGTTTAGGCGACAATAAATAAACAGTACATAAGTAAATCCTGATGACACTCGGTTATGTCACATATTATAACACTGTCTACTTGTCTAATGTACATTAAGATAGTGGAATCACAAATACTGTATGATGTCGCTGGTTTGTCTTGAGCCATCCTTCATTTCTTTCTATTTTTCAAAATTTGATGAAACTGGACAAGTTGAGAAGAGATAGGTCTAAAAAAACACGGCAGATGAACAGTATCTGAAATTCGTGCCCTTTAGAAACAGGAAAAAATCCAACAAAGACCTGGCACAGGACCTGCCTGACGCATCTGACCCTTCAGGTGATCCATCTACTGTTCACTGAAGCCTCATCAGAAATGGACTCAGTGGAAAGGTGGCTGTCAAGAAGCCATACTTAAAGATGGGAACAGGGAGAAAAGGCTGAGGTATGCCACATTACACGAGAACTGGACTGATAATCAGTGGCAACATGTCTGATGGAGTCACGAATCCAAATTTGGAAATGTTTGGTTCAAATCACTGTCAGTATGTACGGAGGAGGTCAGAGAGAGGTGCAACAGTGAGTGTCTTACAGCCACCTGTAAAATGCAGTAGAGGCTCTGTCATGGTTTGGGGCTCCATTTCAGCCAGTGGTGTTGGAGATCTTGTCAAAATGGATGGAATTATAAAAGTACTGTCAGATTTTGAGCCACCACATAACACCATTCAGAAAGTACCTGTTTGACAAACAGCATGACAATGATTCCCAAACTGCCAATGTTGTAAGAGCATACCTGCATAGAAAAACACACAGTGGAATGCTGTCAGTCATGGATTGGCCTCCCCAGAGCCCAGACCTCGGCATTATTGAAGTAGTGTGGGATAATTCTGATGGAGAACAGAACAAAAGGCAGCCAACATCCAAAGAAGAGCTCTGAATGTCCTTCAAGAAGCCTGGAGAACTGTTCCTGAAGACTGCTTAAAGAAATGACAAGAAAGCTGCCTCAGAGAGTTCAGGCTGAGTTGAAGAATAAAGGTGGTCACACCAAATATTGACTTTCAAATTCTTTAGAATTGTACAGACTCTGATTTTCCCTGTATTTCCTTGGATATTTTCACCTTTCAGTAAATCACCTCACTCATTTCCTAAAATATGAAGAAATTATGGGTGGCTCTAGACTTTTGCACAGAAGTGTTTACCAGAACAGGAGATGTTTCGCATGTTTTTCCCCTTAAATGTCTCAAAGACACTAGTCAGCTATTTATAATTATTGGCTCTCTTTAATGAAACAGATATGATGGTGATAGTCCCAGTTCTTCAATGAAGATTGTGGCAAATATTCAAGATATTCCTCCTGATAACGTGTTAATCATTCTGCGTTAATTCCTGACCTGAATAAGGCAACTGCAAGAACAACCCATTTAACTTTAGAGACCTGATATAGATGAGAATAATTATGGCATGACCTCAAATATCTTTCTGTCACATGCAGACTTGTCTCTCCTGCTGTACTTTTTAGCTGTGCTCATTTTTCCAAAGATCAAATTTGATTTGAAAGACAATATGTTCTCCTAACATAATCACACGGTATTCATTTTATTTTAATCACTGACAGTGGGCAATGAAAAAAATGTCCTTCCTGAATTATAGATAGGCTAAACTGCTGGGGGACAGATTATCATTTTAGAAACTGAATTACTGAGATGATTATTGCACTCCCGTGGAGAGCAGACCACTGCACGAGACCGTCATTGGGAATAAGGTGCTTGTCTATGGTTGTGTGCGTGCGCGCGTGAAGCATGAATTAGCATCTGAGTTTGTTCAGAAAAAGTACTTTTCAAGTTAGATTCTTACAGATCTTCAACAGATAGATGCGTGTGATCCACATCACAGAGGAAAAACTGGGAGAAACCGACTGAAAAGAAAACGCTCTTCATGTTCAAACAAAGTAAACGCAAGTACTGTAGTTGTAAAGGAGCAAAAGGCAGCACCAACAACGCAGCATCTACAATCAAGTCGGTCTCTTTGCGCTCGCTGACACTGTGATGTGGTTGGAGCTGTCCTCGGTGCTGAATCTGTGGGTCTCTGTCAGCCACAAATTGCTGCAACTTCTGATCCGCATCCGCTGACAATGTGTGAGTTTTCGGTATACCCTAAACAAAACAAACACAGCTGGCTCTCCTGGCACCCTGCCATCCAAGCCCCCCCCCCCCCATCGCTACCTACAAATCAGCGTTTTTCAGATGAATTATACACAGGGAGAGATGACAAATAGTCAGAGTGATGAAAGATTTAACATGTGGGAGTCCGCAAGCAAAATGGGTTTCATCTCTCGAATGTGACGCGGCTTCTGGAGCCATTTAAACGGGGGCAGCGCGATTCCCTCCCCTCCGGTTGTGATGCAGTGAAGCAGCTCTGCGCAGAACCGGGCACGCTGTATAAAAACGCGCCGCACTTGCAGAGACGGAGTACAACAACAAGGGGGACACAGGCGCGAAGTCACTGCGGCTCATCAGCCAAGAACTAAACGCAGCCCACCACAGACGGCGACATGCGGCCCACAAAGAAAGGAATGTGTTGGAAACTTTTTCTATTTTCCTGCGTCTTTTTGGGGAGCTCATCTCAAGACTTTGGCGGACAGACGCAGTTCATTTGCACGTCCGTACCCAAGGATATGGACATATGCTCAGCCACCTTGCAGAACAGTGTGCCTGGGGAGGATCTGAAGACCACTGTTATGCAGCTGCGAGAGACGGTTTTACAGCAGAAGGAGACGATCATGAACCAAAAAGAGACTATCAGAGAATTGACCTCAAAGTTGGCTCGGTGTGAGAGTCAGAGCGGCGCCGACCTCGGGGACGCGCGGCCGGGAGGCAGGAGGAAAGAAGCTGGGACCAAAAACACAATGGGGGATGTGTCGAGGGGCCCTGCTGACACTTTGACGCAACTATCACAGACTTTACAGTCACTGAAGCAGAGATTAGAGAATCTGGAGGTAGGCTGTTGTTTCCGAGGAGTATTTCAGCACTTTGCGCAGAGCTTGTTAGACTAAAATAGCCAAGAAAACATAAAAAGTATAATAAATCAATAAATTTAAACTTAATTTATGTTGTGACCATAAGAGAAAAAGTAATCGTTTCAAACGTAGATAAAATTGCTAGTCCAGGTTCACTGCAGTAACCCTCCAAAATATAATGCAATCTGGAGTTAACCCACGATTCTTTTTTCACTTAAATACGTACCTTTCACCCCTAACAGCAATTCAGCAGGAGCAACAACTCGATGCAGGCAAACAGCCTGAAAGACCTGCTCCAAAGTAAAATCGACGACTTGGAGAAGCAGGTGTTGTCCCGAGTGAACAGCATCGAAGAGGGGAAACCCGGACTCCGGAATGAGACCGAGCAGCGTGGGAGAGTTGAATCCACACTCACATCTCTACATCAGAGGATCACCGACCTAGAGAAAGGTAAGCAGAACGAGTTGGCGAGATTAGGTGAAGGCAACAGGGGCTGGAGACTGATGAAGCAAGTGCAATCATGAGAAGATTATGAAAAAAAAGAGAAATGTGGAAAAATCCAATCAAAGTACTTTAAGCTTTACATTCGATTTAATGTTGCGCACAGAGCTGGTGCGACAGGTATATCCTGCAGTTTCCAGCTCGCATTCTGGCAGATTAGATCATTTCAAACATGGAATAAGTGACCTGTAACCGTCATTTGTCCAAGAGGCGCATGAACATCACGATGCGCTCACTCTCTCTGCTTTTTTTTTCTTTTACCGTGCGGTAATTTTTGTGTTAGCCAAAGAGGTGCAGAAAATATGAAACGAAGAAGAAGCGCTACTACTCCTGTGATGGATTTAGCACGCGAGATTAAAACAAATCTGGAGCATCACCATTGTGGATTTGTTGTGTAACATATAATTCCCATGAAAATCCCAATGATGTGTGTCCTGGGGAAAAATATCTGTGTTTAACGAAAAGGAGGAAAATATTCGCGCCCTCTAAAGTGTCTCGAGTTTATTATTTTTATTTTTTTTACTTCTTCTACCGCAGGTCAGAGAGAAAACAGGCCGCTGGATAAATTCCAGCTCACGTTCCCACTAAGAACCAACTACATGTACGCGAAAGTAAAAGAGAGTTTGCCAGAGATGTATGCCCTCACCGTGTGCATGTGGCTCAAGTCCAACGCCTCCCCGGGAGTGGGCACACCTTTCTCCTATGCAGTTCCGGGACAAGCCAACGAGCTGGTTCTCATCGAGTGGGGAAACAATCCAATGGAGATACTAATAAATGACAAGGTACGAGGAAAACAGAAAAGTCGAATCACACCTGATTTTACTCTGTGAGACATTCTCGTTTCCACTGTAGGTCTGATAATTCCTGCATTTGAACTTGTTAAAGGTAGCAAAGCTGCCATTTCTTATCAACGATGGAAAGTGGCATCACATCTGCGTGACGTGGACAACTCGAGATGGTGTTTGGGAGGCTTTTCAAGATGGTGTCAAGAGGGGAAGTGGAGAAAATCTGGCTCCATATCATCCCATCAAACCTCAGGGCCTGCTGATCCTAGGCCAAGAGCAGGTAAACGGTGGACACAACGCTCATCATCTGTTAGCTTTACTTTAAAAAAATATATTTCTCATGAAACAAGTAATAAAATGTTACTTTGCTAAATATAAAATATCATGCATTGCAGTGGTATATGCTTTGCTGTTTGTTTGTTTTTTACACAACAGGTTTAATAAGTTGATTAGAGCTTTAACTGGAAATCCCCGCTGGTTAGGAAAGAAACACCCAGACAGCTGGAGAGATTTTTGTTTCTGAAGCAGTTTTTGTCATCTTTGATCACATCAAACTGTGCTTTGTCACAGGACACGCTCGGAGGAGGATTCGATGCCACCCAAGCTTTTGTTGGAGACCTGGCGAATTTTCACATCTGGGATCGTAAACTGTCCGTGGGAGAAATTTATAATCTAGCGACGTGCAGCAGCAAAGCGCAAGTGGGCAACGTTTTTGCATGGATGGAGACGAGCCTCGATATTTACGGAGGTGCCTCGAAGTGGACATTCGAAGCTTGTCGCCAACTCAACTGAACTGCAGGGAGGAGAATCGCAATGCTTTTGCTAAAGCCAGTGTTGTCACGGCCTTATTCGAACTTATTCGAAAGGTCATGAGGAGATTGTTTCAGTGAATAGCATCTGGGTTGTTATAGATATTTGAAAACATCATTTGTGGGCAGTTTGATAGATATTTTACCAGATTCGCACATGGGACAGGCCACTGAAAAAAGGGGGCGCTCCGGCATCCTGTGGTGCTTGAATGCGCATTCGGAGGAACAGGTGATGCCATTCCAGTGAGCAGAGGTCGCCCTCGGAGACCAAAAATGACAGGCCAGCATCAAAAATACAGTAAGAGGTCATGTAGTTTTTAGAGAACAGATGTCACACTAGTCATGAAAATGACTGAGTTGTTCATATGTCTTTTTCTGTCTCGACTGCCAGGGAATTTCACTGTGAAAAAGGGGCCAGGTGGACTATTTTTGGGGAAAGGATTGTGTTCTTCAGGAGGTTATGAACTGGACAGCATTGTTTCTCTATCACTCTTCTTTCTCTAGCCACCACCTGCTTGACGTGATTTTGTGTGAGGAATGATGTATATTTATTGCCAACATTTGAGCCTGAGTGCCTTGGGCTGTTGAAAAATATCTCAGCACATTCATGATCATTTGCAGAGTGTTTGTGTTTGTGTTTATTTTCGTGTAAATTATTTTCAAAGGAGGTGTTTCCTGTAACACTTTACATGAGGAGGGAGTCAGATTGTTTATGGTAAAATGCAAATCACCAATGACAATGGCACATTTTACAGATGCTTGTACTTCAGTCGTAATGTTTTCTGTACAGTAACAGCATGTCTTAACTTCTGTAATGCTGCGTCAGCATCTATGATCTCTGCTTTTACGATTCTACCTTTGGGTTGAGGTTTTATACTGTACTGTTATATGCTTAAAGCATGGCAACACTGACAGATGAAAAAAAGTTCTAGTTTTTGTAATAAATTGTGATACTTGAATCAAATGCAGGTGTAAACATATAATTATTTTTGCATAAAAGACAGAAAAGTGCATTTTGATACATAAAACACCTCCACATTTAGATCATCAAGAGTCTAAAAATGTATAACTTACTTAGTATGACTACATTTTGCATACATGTTGTATGTGCAATATAAGTGTATCAATGTTTTTCCTTGGGGGGCATCTGGCTATGTTCCAAACTAGGTGCAAATAATTCCAAAAATTTAAGTTGTAACAATATTAAGGCTAGTAATTAAAAATATTCTCATAAACAGCTAATCTATAAATGTTGTTTCATCCATTGCTCAGCTATTATTTGTCCCACTAAGTCAAAACACAGGGAAAAACATCAAACCCAGAAGCCCAATGGCATCTTCAGATTGCTAATTTTGTCCCAACAGTAGGCCAAGCATACTGTGTTTACACTCACAAGAGGCAAAGCAGCAAATCCTAATGTTTTATAAGGTGGAATTAGGGAAAAATCTGCATTCTGTTAATGGATTATCCAGAGAGTTGCAACAAATCATTTCATGCAAAAATATATATTTTTAAAACAAATATAGACAAATGGTTACAAATGTGGCATAACAAATAAACTGGCCAGCTCAGAGGTAGGCTTGATTGTCCAGTCAAAATAAAATACAGCAAGTTCATCTACTGAGACAATGCAAAAATGCTAACAACACAATAACATCTTCAAAATGAACCAGAGCTTACAATTAAATGTTTAAACATACCTATACCTAAATAATTATTTGATTCCAAATAAATGACTGGACTATATACAGTAGTTTCATTTTAATAGAGAGAGACAGGCTATCAATCAAAAATCCAGAAAAAAACACATTCGATAAAAGTTTTACACTGATTTACATGTGAGTGAGTGAAATAAGCATTTGATCCCCAAGTAAAATATGACTTAGTACTTGGTGGAGAAACATTTGTTGATACCTTTTCTTGCAGTTGGTCGTCAGGTTTGCACAGGTCTCAGGAGGGATTTTTTCCCACTTGTCTTTATAGAAACTCTTTAAATCCTTTGGGTTTCTTGGCTGCTGCTTGTCACCTCGAAGCTTCAACTCCCTCCCCAGATTAGGACCAAGGTCTTGAGACTGGCTATACCATTCAGTGATCTGAATGTGCTTCTCCTTCTGCCACTTCTTTGTTGCTTTGATGGTATGGTTTGGGTCTCCGGCATGCTGGAAGACCCTTTCATGACCCATCTTCAGTGTTCAGGCTGAGGGGAGGAGGTTCTTGTCCAAGATTTTATGGTGCATGGGCCTGTCCATTGCTGCCAAAGAGCTGCATTTTGGTTTCATCTGACCACAGCACCGAGCTTTCTCTGAATCATTTAGATGTTTACTGGCAAACTTCAGACGGGCCTGTACGTGTGCCTTGTTGAGCAGGAGGATCTTGCGAGGACTGCAAGATGTTTATCCATCGCAGTGTAGTGTGTTAGCAATGTGTTCTTGGTGACTGTGCTCACAACTGCCTTCAGATCATTTACAAGCTCCTCTTGTGTAGCTTTGGGCTGATGCAGCAACTTTCTCATGATCATCCTCACCTCACTGGGTCTTGTAGCCCATTCCAGCCTTGTGCAGGTCTACAGTCTTGTCCCTGATGTCCTTTCACAGCTCTTTGGTCTTGTTTGTGGTTTGTAGTAAGTTTGGAACAGGTGTGCTTTATATACATAAGTTGTTGAGATCAGGAGTATCTGTAACTGATTGACTGATTGATTGTAATCTGTGTGTCACACGGGTACACAGTCAATTGGTGGGAGCCTGAATTGTGGCTGGGTTGTAGGGGAACAAATATTTATTTCACTCAATGACATGAAATCAATTTATAACTGCTAGTGGTGTGTTTTTTTCTTCTGTTTTTGGTTAATATTCTGTCTCTCTCAATGAAAATGAAACTAACATGAGCAAACTTACAAATTCAGCTTCAGATCAAATAATTATTTTTGCCCTTCTGCAAATAAAGAAATGAGGCTTATTTATTAAAGTGTTTTTTTTAATTTACCACAAAACCTTTGATGGAGCTTAAAAATATAATACATAAAGTAGTTTGTGTTTAATGTGGTTTTCATGAAGTCTGATGCAATGAGATTTAGGTCAAGATTTGATGTGAAGAAAAAATACACTAGCTATTACAATATGTATCCTGTATCCTTAGTGCATCGTCACATATTCCTTATTCAATAACTTCACTAACATTTACATATCACAAGGACAAATATCATCTGAACCATCACTTTTAACAGGAAAAACATCTATTTGTTGGATTTGAAGGACTGAACAGAGCACTTCTAGAAAGTGAACTTCCTCCAAGTTTCATAAACACCATCTTGCTTTATTGAAGAATCAATTTCTGGGTAGTGAGGTTCATGGAAACCTCTGCTGATGCTGACTGCTTCTATCAGTGTCTAGACTAAACAGAAATAACTTCTGGAAAATATGGTATAGACATGCTTCCACCTGCACACACACTGAACACACGTGACTATTTCTGTCAAATAAAGGTTGCTGCAGAGGTCATACTGTACATCTCAGTCTATACAGTTTGTCTCCAAACAAATAATAGCTGACATTGCTCAAGTGTTAGGTCCTAAGAATGTTGTTTCTGAGGTTATTTAGTCCCACAGCAGTAAGGTCACGTGTCCCACAAATTGGTTTCTATTCTGTATCTTAGATAAGGACCAACTTCAACTAGTACCCAGTGCACAGCCATTACAGTTACAGACAGCTACTGTGACACATATGGGATTGGATTTCAATAGCGAGCCAAAAGTTACTCACTATCACAGGACCAGAACTGTATATCCACCCACCCACACACACACACACACACAC
>VOQJ01033638.1:16901-33673 GCA_015052665.1 Apistogramma diplotaenia | reverse complement strand
TATACACTCATCATACTCACAGTTATTATTGTGCAGTTTCCCTCTGGCAGTCTCTTCACAGAGCTCCTGGCTTCTAACCAGATACCACCCCCCCCTCCATTGTCTTTGTTTCCAGTAAACATCTTAACTGTCTGTTAGCATGTTCTGAGTCCATATTATAGACTCAGAACATGCATAGTATTAGTCAGCAAACAAATTCTTATGTCAGACAGGGATAACACGAGCAAATACAAAATTCAGCTTTTAAAGAACGATTTCATTTATTAAGGGATAAAAAGCTAAACAAACCTGCCCTGTGTGAAAAAGTAATGGTAATTCAAACATGAAGTCTATTCTCTCCCTGAAGGAGAATGTCTGGCTATCAGTTCATGCCCTGAAGCTCAACAATGCTCTGGTTACAGAGCAGGACAAAGAAAAAAGGGTTTTGGAGTGGCCGAGTCAAAGTATGGACTTAAATCTCATTGAGATACTTTGGCATGACATTAAATAGGCTGGTTATGCAGCAGGTAATTTTTAAAGAATAATAAAAAAAAATTCTCATTTGTTACAAAGGGATGGCAGTGCCTTTAGTCACCAGGTTCAATAACCAGAGAACCTTCTGGGACGTTTGTACTTTGCTGTTAATTATTTTGTAAGTAGGCCTTACTTATAGTGTTCCTACAATAAAGGACATACGGAAAAGTGAGGAAGCCGACTCACCAGTAAAACTTTATTAACTGGTTAGAAGCCAGGAGCTCTGTGAAGAGACTGCCAGAGGGAAACTGCACAATAATAACTGTGAGTATGATGAGTGTATACAATCTTACTCGGAGGGGAGTGTGTTCTGATCCAGCAGAGGGGTTTTCCAAAGGCTCAACAGGCAAAGTTGACAGTATGCATCCAATGGGGCACGAGTGAACACAACACAGAAAACACACACACACACACCCAACAGGGGATGTGGATGGTCAAATGATTCCAGCATGAGTGCTTAATATAACTCTATGGCCAGGAAAGGTTAAATCATCTACTGGTGGGAATAGGGATACCAGGAAGGAGATCAATGGGCCAATTATAGGTGTTTTACTGATATTCCTCTGGGACACCAGTTAACTCATGTAATGGTGAAAATATTAACTCCGAGGTTTGAGCGGAGGGGGAATGGCACATTGTAAACAATGAGAATGGCAGAACAGACTCTGACTCACAGCAGTTAGTGCAGGGATTATGTTTGTGAAGCCAGGGGAAACCTAGGAGTGTAAGTGAGTCAGGGGCAGAGATTATGAATAACTCAATATGTTCATGATGATTTCCAGACAGGATTAAGTGTACTGGTTGTGGCTTGCGAGTGACTGTGTAAAACATGTGGCCATTGAAAGCAGACACTGCCTTAGGTGTGGTGGAACGAGGTCACAGTCAGCTATGCTTTGTTGGGTTAAACCTCATCCTGGCAAAAACAAATGGTGGCAGGTAGTTGCAAATGGGGTTCAGATACTGAGTGCGACCTGCCTCCCAGGATCCCTGCAGCTAAAGGAGGGCGTGGCCTTTTGGCTGCACCAGACAGGTGGAAAGAAAATGTCCAGCTAACTCATCTTTCAGTCAATCGCTTCATGAGTGATAAAATACACCTTTAAAAGCTTTAGCTTTTAGCCCGATTCTGCGGCTAAAATACAAAACTAGCAGAAACTCAGAGACTGCCCTTTTCCCCTAACAAATAGTAAATAGTTCCCTAGCAACCTCTCCCTCCCGAAGTATGGTCAAGTATGCATTAAAAATGTTGTGTAGGACCATCTATGTAAAATTGACATAACCTACAGTATTTTTACTTCAAACTACAAGAGTAAGCTCAAAAACTGTTCAGTGCTTTAAAGAAAAAAGTGGAGCTTTATAGAAGTAAAACTGTGAGGATGCATTTTAACATATCATAGTAATCCACTGGCAATGTAAAAATATTGACTATCCCTTCATTCATTACGATTGATGAGCAAACAGCTAACATGCCTAAATTTAATATCACCTTGCTGATCAATATTCACCAAGACGTTCAACAGGATCAATATCACGCCACCACAGAACGGACCTTTTCAGTTATTGTCAATATCTTGAAATATCTTGCCTGCACATTTTTTCACGACAATATAATTTTCCAGGTCATTTCAGTTTTATTCTTTGCCTTTAATGTTGAAATCAAATCAGCTTTTATCTTTTTTTTTTCCATCTGTCTCATTTCATAAATTTGGATCTTAGTGAAAAGGCTCATTGGCAGCATAAATGTAGGCTCGTGGGTAGACACACACACACACACACACACACACACACACACACACTAGTAAATAATTGCCTTGCCCTTTTAGCTATGCATTATCACAGGTAATATTTGTGGAAGGAAGTATAGTATGTTGGCTTCCCCAAACAAACTTACATTCCCCACCAAGCACACACACAGGCAGCTATTGGCTCCTGTGTTTGTTCAGGAAACAGAGAAAGGCTGAGAGCAAATACATATTTACTCTGCTTTCACTGAGTCTGCGTGAGATAGGAAGGGAGAATGGAGAGGCCGGGAGACTCTGCTCGATAACTCAATGAATGGCTGTAAAAAGAAAATAAAAATACAATGAAATATATTTACTTGGAGATTTATAATGGAAGGAAGACTGAAGAATTAATTAGCGCACATTTTCATCAACTGCATCACACTTCCATTAATCTTTTACCTTGCAGGCACCATTTGTTCCACTTCAGGCAAAGAAAAAAATGAAAAAGAATTAAAACCTGCTTAAGGTAATCTGTCTTTATTTATGTGTTATTCTCTCTCAAAGCTGTGTAATAATGCAGCAGACTCATTACATTTGTATTACTGGATTCCACACGTTGCAGTGACAACTAATATTTGATTGCATTTTTCACTCCTTATGTTTAAACGGCATTGTGTTACATACTCAGCTCAGTATGAGTCCAACAGAGTAATGAAAGCAAGACGATTAAACACGTGGCGTAATAAATAAAAGATGGGGTTCGACAGCGGATATCTGTCATATTAGTTATATTTGGCTGATATGTGATAACTCACTGTATTAAAAAATTCCTCCCTGATATGGAAGTGTGAAAAGTATACCAGCATTTAAGCAGGGTTCTGTTTTATTTCTGTGCAACATTATCTGCACTGAAATGAGAACTGAAAGAATAAAAAAGCATACAGGCAGAGGTTTTATTGTTTTTTTTATTATTTCAGTAGAATGTTAATAAAGGCTTGTGTGTAACAGGCTTTTTCTAGGCATACATTCTCAGAAATATGATAAGACAGAGTGTGTTTGGTCAAATACAAATACACAAGGTTGCGAATACAAGCGGCCGAAATGAGCTTCCTCCGAAGGGTGGCTGGCCTCTGCCTTAGAGACAGGGTGAGGAGTGCAGCCATTTGGGAGGGGCTCAGAGTAGAGCCGCTGCCCCTCCACATCGAAAGGAGCCAGTTGAGGTGGTTCGGGCATCTGACTAGGATGCCTCCTGGGCGCCTTGTGGGAGGCAGACCCAGGACACGCTGGAGAGATTATATCTCTCGACTGGCCTGGGAATGGCTTGGAGTCCCTCTCCCGATGGCCACCCCGCCCCTGTTTATCGGCCATCGAAGGATATTCGCCCTGCTGTAATATAGGATGAACCCATGGTTGATTTGTTTTTTTGTAGAGGAAACGTAACAGTAAGATTTCTGTCAGTTCCAGTAAAATCTTCTGACGCTTCATTTTTATTGTCTTGTCCGACACGGACTGCTTTTCCCTCCACTTTCATAACCAATCAAATTTCTTTGAGACAAGCGACGTGAGTGACGCAAGAGCGTGATTCACAAAGCTGCCGTCGCTGTCGCCTCCCGTGTGTTCAGTTTCACCCCAGAGGCGATGCGGGCCTGTTGTTGCCGTCGTTCGTCGCTCCCCGTGTGTCGGCACCATTAGGCTGCTGCCCCCGCGACCGGCCCCGGATAAGCGGAAGAGAATGGATGGATGGACGGACAAATACACTATATTTCCAAAAGTATTGCCTGCACACACATGAACTTGAGTGACATCCTATTCTTTCCCCACCGGGTTTAATATGATGTTGGCCCACATACCTGCTCATCTTACCTGCTATGATGCCTGACAGGAGTTTCCATGTTGTGCTCAGGCAGGTTATTGGCCTGTAGTTGGATCTGGCCCCTTCTGGGGTCCTTAGGGATGAGGATCATCCGACGTTCAGTCAGCCAGTCTGGGTGTGTCTTAGCTTCCAGCAGCTGATTCATTTGTGTTGCCAGGTGCCCGTGGAGCGCAGTTAGCTTCTTTAGCCAGGGCCCTGGTGCTGTCCAACTCTTCATGTGTTAAACTCTAGATTATCTGCCACTGTGATGGTTACTGGCACTTGTTCAGGGAGATTACTGCAGTCTGCTCTTACATCCACAAGCCAATGAGCATTGGTGTTGTGTGTTGCATCCTTTTCCCCAATGCTCTTCCAGTATTGCTCCATTTCCAGCCTTGATGGGGGTGCTGTTCTCATATTGTTCCCTTGCTCTTCAGAGAATGCCTCGGATGATTCAGTGCAGAATGTCTGGTTTATTCGCCTGGCTTCTGTCTCTCTGGTATACCTCTTCAGGCAGTTAGCCAAGGCTATGAGTCTTTGCTTGGCAGTTTCTAAGGCGTCGGACAGCCTGTTGTACTTCTTAGGCACTGCTTTAGTCATTACAGCTTTCTGCAACTCTGAGAGCTGACTAACATCCCTTCGTGTTGCGTTGATCTTAGCCTCAAGCCATTTTTTCCCATGGAGGGTACTGCTGTTCACCTTATAGTACCAATAGCCCACTTTTCATCAGTGTGCCCTGGTTCCTCAATACCTCAGGTGACATCCGAGCCAGTATGGCTTCAGTCATGTATTTCTCTCATATTCTGAAGTAGGCTTGGACCCTTGCATGCGGTAATGGTGCCCCTGCATGCAAGTTACGTTAACTGGCGAATCTAAGTCAGACATAGGTGCAGAATGGTAATTGGCAAAGCTTTAAGTGGTCAATGTGATGACAAAAGTTCCATACAAATGTCAGACTGCTCAAAAACAAAAACAAAATCTGTGACAATAAAAACATGGGTATCCACATTCCCAATGATGCACATTACTTACCAAGCATTACTTAAAACACAACATTTTTATCAGATGTTCAGCACTGGTATCCTTTAGGTACAAACCAGAATAATATAAACGTGCATCCTGTAAAGGCTTTTCTTTGTTCTAGAATACCTTCTAGATTAACAAGCAAACAAAGTTTATTTTCTTTGACAAATGAACCTTTAAGCACAAGCAGACTCATTTTTTCCTGCCTAAACATCACTTCAGATTCCCTTTTGTCCTTATAGATGCAACCAGCAGGACCAGTCAGGCCTGAAAGTCTCTCTCAGCCATGTTGGTAATGCTCTTGTGGGAAAGCTCATTTACCCCAGTAGGTCCACAATGTGTGAAAGTGCTACGAGCATTTCAGCCCTGCTCCATGTGCCATGCGTAGCATTTTTGACTTTATTCTCTTCACTCCCATGTGCATAGCCTCTTAATTGGTATGATAACTGCTCTGTAGAGGGCGATCAATAAGTGTTATAGATCCAGATAAAAAAGCGCTCCACTCAAGCATATGTATTGAATTTAAACCCTCTCTTGCTTTTAGTAAATCCAGTATAATCTGTGTTGTACAAGGAACCAGAAAGCATTTTGAGTGGTTAGAAGACTAGTAGGGTACTACATAAATGCTCCTTCAGTTCATATCTCCATTGGAATGCCATTTTACTTTTTAAATAGTTATTAAGATAAAGTCAAATTCTTGGCTTGTGCTGATGTTATGAGAAAAATAAGAATGATTTCCATTTCAAGGTTAATTTATGAGTGCATTTTTAGACTTGTGTTTTTCACTTTTTGTGTTCCATAATTTAATTTAATTTGGTTAGCTTTAAAAAAAAAAAATTTTTCTTGGAAAAAGTAATATTTGTTTAAAAGACCATTTCACTAATTTAACCACAGGTAACAAGGGAAACTGAAGTCTTATAGATTATATTTGACATGGAAAAATGATAAAAAATTATGATGAACCTGTCATAAGGGGCTGGTAGGGCTTGACCCCAATGCAGGACGTGTGAGAACAGAGTGAAAGTCGAAAATAGCTTAAATGCTGGATGCATTCACATTGTTCAAAACACAAAAGTACTGATTCCCAATCCAAGTTAGCGAGTGTCCACAATACAAAACCTTGGCACGCTTGAAGGAAAAACTCAAAAGGAGGGCAAACACACAGCAAAAAGGAAACACAATGATGATGCAACAATGAGCAGAGAAAAACTGAGGGCTTAAATACAGATAGGATAAGATGAGGATCAGGAACAGGTGGAGACACAGCTGGGAATAGTTACAGACAAGACAAGGGAAAGAAAAACCAAATGCAAAGTGCAGAGAACAAAGGACTGTCAAAATAAAAGAGGAAGTAACCAAACATGATACAAATGCTAACTTGTAGCTTGTGGCAACAGTTAACTTAATTAAAATTTTAGAAATAATGCATTAAAATCCACAGTGACATTCTCCCAGATCTGAAGATGTTGCCTCTGTGGGGCTTCAACCTACAAGGAAGAAAGGAGCAGCAACTCAGGCCTGTAGCAAAACACTGATGTCATCAATAGCAAGAGGAAAACTCACAGGGGAGGAGAGGAGATGAAGGACAGGGCCCTGGGTATGCATGACACGTAAAGCCATATTGCTCAGGTGCTTGTACGTCACAGGTTTGGACTACTGAGACTGCGTCATCACGCTTCTTTATTGGTTTTGGCATGACTACTTTGCAGTGAAATGGCTTTTTGTTAGTCTGTCAGTCTGTCTGTCTGTCAGCTTCACCATTGCCACGTGGCTCCACCTGGTGGTAGAAACCACAACAGTTTGGTTCAAGTGAAATATAGTTCAAACAGGCAACAAAATAAAACCAAAGTTGTTAGCTGAATTTCAGATAAAATGCTCTGCATGTGTGTAATGTCTCTACAGTTCAGTCAAGACACAATAACATACAGTTTCTTCATTGCTGCCCCAAACACACTGAAATTTCTTCCAACTGTAGCAACATGAATGAATTACGTCTTCTTTTCTGGACAGTTACTGGTTTTGGTTTGGGGATGTAGGATACTATTTAACTGATTTCTCATTAGATGATGTAAGAATGTAGCAGACTTGCTTTTATGGTCAGTGCAATGCTAATAATGGCCACATAAGCCCGGTTTGGATTATGTAGAGCTTCACTTGAGAAAGATGATGGAAATTCAAACATTCTTTCTTCTTCTTTGTTTCTTCCACTAATGCATGACCAAAATGTCATCTGTTACCTCCATCAGAAACACGGTACTAACTGCGTGACCGGCGCCTTAGTAATGTTTCATCATCATCACCACCATCACTATCTGACTCATTCGGCCTCTACACCCACCCTTTCTTTCACACACACACACACAGACACACACGCACATGCACATAGTGTAACCCCTCCCTTCCCCGCTGCTGCTAAACTGTATAAATAACCTCTGTCGGAGTTTGAAAACAACGTACAGCGACCCGCAGAGAAAAATAACACATCGAAGAGGAGAGAGCGTAAACCCTCTGCTGCTGTAAGACACCACCTGTGGCGCGACTTCTACCTACATCCTCCAAACTCTGCTCAAAGTAAGTCTCCACTCTCCTCACACTCATTGACAACCGGTAGTTTAACTTTCTTTAACTCCTGTAGGAATTCATTTACACGTTTAAATGCCTGTAAAAATAAACTTTTCTAAGGAAAACTTTGCAAATTAAACCTTCTGCTACTCTTTTAAACGTTAATTAGTCAAACCGCTTTGTTGAAGTGCCGCTCGGAGCGCGTTCAGCACCAAGGACAGCGCAGCGCAGATTTAGCGCACAGCCCGTGACACCGCGGTCCCTCATCGTCCGTCGCTTTCTTCAGTAGTATTTTTCTGTTACTCTAGTAGCAGGAGTGAAAAACACGCTACAGAAACGTGCGCAGAGGTCACTTCTGCGTGAACCTGGACACGTGTGAAAAGTTCTAAAGGATGGCGCTGAGAGGAAAATCTAGTCGCCTCATTTGCTTGTAAAAATATTATTATTGTGAATATTAAATTTTTCATCAAACGTAGATGGAAAATTAATTTTATTGAGGTACCCCACTCTTGTACCTATTATTCTGCCCGTGCAACTAACCAGAAAACGGCTCTCGAAATATCATAAATAAGTAAATAAATAAGTTGTAAGTATGATTGGATCGCGATTTGAACTGGATGAATTTCAGCGCTCCGCTGTCTTTGCGGAGGTTTTGTGCAGACATTACTGAGCCAGGCTGCAGACTGCGGATGACGGCGCAGAGGAGAAGGTTCTGGCGCAGCTTCAGGTGCTTCCAAGTTGCGCGCAGAAGCGGATCAATTCTGGAGAGGTTAAAACTTCAGCCACATGCTCAGTAGTTGTAACTGGTAAAGGCCACATCCAAATAATAAAGTTGTTCTTTTATATACCAGTTTTAGCAGTTGCAAAATTAAAGTGGACAAAACGCAGAAATAGCTGCTATAATTGGGCTAAGGATTCCACAGAAATACTGATTTTATTATAGCTGCTCAGATTACATTTATATACAGTGTTTTAAAAAGCGGCTAAACTGAAGCCAGATAGTTCATCAGTATTACACAACCTGATTAAATCGTGTGAGGGCTGATCCCCGATGACTGTAACGTATAAGCCAGAAAAGATCCAGAAGTAAAGACCAGAGGCTGCTGCAGCTCCTCAGGTGAGAGTATCTGCTAGTTTCATGGTTTTCTGTAAATGTAGATTCAAAGTTTTAGGGATTTAAACAATAAATCGGCTCAAACATTTGCATAAAATGACTAATTAAAATAAATAAATGTTAATTATACAATATACATTTATTTTTAG
Source organism: Apistogramma diplotaenia (assembly GCA_015052665.1). Taxonomy (NCBI): domain Eukaryota; kingdom Metazoa; phylum Chordata; class Actinopteri; order Cichliformes; family Cichlidae; genus Apistogramma; species Apistogramma diplotaenia. The sequence goes on along the minus strand of VOQJ01033638.1, from coordinate 24,739 downwards.
TTTAATTCCTAAACTATATATAATCATTTTGAATCTCAGAAATAATGAAAAATGCTGAATTGTGACATTAATTCAACTGTGAAATGAACAAACAGCCTCTGCACAAAGCCAGGCCATCAGATGGAGGAGAGCAGTTTTATTAATCTTCTTTAGTGATGCAAATTTATGAAAAGTTTGCAATTATTCAATCTGTGCAGACCATCTATGAAGCAAACAGGGGACATCTGTGGAAACTGTTATGGTTGGCACCAGTATATTACAGGAATATTTTTTTCTTTTTTAAATAGATAAAAAGTATTAATGAAGGATTCTAAGCAATAACAATAATAACAGCAGGAGTATAATAATGGCATGATCTATTAATGAAATAATAGTGACAAGTCTAATACACCTCAGTGGAAATAAAGCTACTCAAGCAGCATGCTAATTATTATTATTATTATTAATGCAAATTGCACCTTTTCGAAACTCCATCAGCCCACAGCGTCAGCGAAGATGTGTGAAATCAGTTTCCTCTCCTACACTAAATCCATTTTCTTCAACTTCTTTCAGAAGACGACTTTGAGGTGGGGGTAGGGGCTGACAAAAAGATCAATCACAGCCCAAAGCCCTTAAAAAATTACAGCTACATATTGACTTGTTCAGCCGCCTCGAACACCTCTGTTTATTCACCAGCCTGAGCAGATATTACCTTGGAAAACAAATGACATTTTCTTCTTAATATGTCCCTCATGAGAGGCACGCGTCACTGGTTTCGTCATTAGAAAGGAAGCCTCCACTACACTTAAAGCATCTTTGGATTCATTTATTTAATCTTTTCCCATCATTTTTCATGGAACAGATGCTCGTGATGCTGAAGCCTTGGACAGTGCTGGTGGTCTTAGTGCTGTGCGTTCTGGTCTGTCTGGGAACACTGGCTGACGCCTACCCCCCCAAACCCGAGAACCCCGGTGAGGATGCTCCTCCTGAAGAGCTGGCCAAATACTACACCGCCCTGAGACACTACATCAATCTGATCACCAGGCAGAGGTTTGTTAACACACACACACACGTGCATGAACCTTCAGGTCTTTGAAAGCCAAAATGAGCCTATAAGGAAAAGGAAAGCCTTTAAATGAATGCACTTCCTCAAACTAGATCTAGATTTGGAAGCATCCAAAATATTATTTAACTGGAGGGGAAAAGGAGATGTCCAAATAAATAAATAAAGCATGTTTATATTACTTTCACATCAGTATTCTCTGCTTTAAATCTCAATACAAATATCAAATAATTGTCACAGTAGCCACAAAAGGATACAGGACAATCTGCTTCTTGGCCAATAAAATGGAAATTTGAAAATTTGTAACAAAAATCCAAAAGCATCTGAATTCATTCTTCAGGCACAGGTACAGGTACAGGTACAGGCAGACAGGTACATGAATATTTAATGGTCCCACACTAGTAACCTTTGCAACCTCTCTAAGCATTGCCTTTACTGTTATGAAGGAGCCTCATGAAACTATTCCTCTTAAATCATTTATAAATTGCCCTCAAAAGGTCTCTTCAAAATTTGAGACCCGGAGCCATTCGTAGGTGTTGAGCCCTTTTCTGACTCTTTCCTGCTTAAGCTACTTTAGTCCAGACTTCATTGTGTTTTCCTTGAATCATTACAGCAAGCTGCTTCATTCATAAGCCCGGAGCTCTGTCAGCAACCGATGTACACCCCATTCCTCCCCAACACTTCACACAACGACAGCTCCCTAGATTAGATTACCATCCACTCTCGGAGACCTCCAGGCCTCCAAATGAACGGGACCAGAACAATAAAATCGGCACAGAGGGGCCCAAGAAAGAAGTCCAAATTCAGTTAGTGGGGCCCGAGCTGAGGCCTGCTGCTCTCAGGTATAACGATCACCAGTGTGGAATTGTCAGGGGCTGTTTGTGTTTCATCATTTGAAGCAGTTGGATTCAGTTGGTTTTTATTCATGAGAGTCAAATAGGCCATTGATATTTAAATACTAGCCTTTAAGAAGGATCCGAATGCCAGAGGAAGTTCATTAGTTTTGAGGAGAAAGTTTTTGTATTTCATTTCAGAGCTGCACATAAAGACATGTGGCGCCTGATAAATGATACCACTGGTTATTTAATAGTTTGCCTCGAGCTGTGATGCTTGTCAAGTTTCTGGAAGTCAAGGGGCTTTGAGTGCTCATAGCACTGCATGAGAAAATACAAGTGTCAGTGGGTTAAGACCTTTAGATCATTCTGGGTAGTGGGGGTCTTTTAATTTAGGGTTTTGCTGTCTTTACAATTAAAAACGTGACACAGAATCCACAGGTGCTTCATTTTTATCATTATTATTAGCAGCTCCAAACTAAAAATTCATCATTTCAAGTTCATTTTATCCAATTTCAGCTGTTTCACACACTTCAAATCCTTTCAAAGGCAGGATTTGGAAGCAGTTATTGTAACAATAGCTTTGTCATATTGATTTGTTGATTTTAGAGACATTTTCTGCTGACAGCAGCTCCAAACGAATCAGATCTTCTCTCTAGACAAGCAGATGCGGTCAGACTTTGATTGAAATTCTTCTATTTTAGCTGTCGCTCCACCCGCTGAAGGAGGACTGTTTCATTTTTTGCTGGAAATTCATGACCTCACATCATTTCAACACATGTGGCTGTGCATCACTTCAAAATAAAATTAAAAATAAACGAAGAATCAATGATCCAAATCAACCTTAGTTACAACCAATCCAGTCATGGACACATTTCTGTATCGCCTACTTGTTTAGTTGTTATTCCTTCTGAACTCAGCTGTTTTGTTTTTATGGCAGCAGTTTATGATGACATTGTATGACAACAGATACCTCAAGGTGCTTTAGATTTAAAGTACGGTACCACAGTATTAGAACGAGAACCACAATGATCAAATATTCCACCGTGAACCCACTTAATGATTGGCGTGCAGGACTAATGGAGTATGTTTCAAGTATAACGTTATTACATTTACTTCAGTAAGAAACCAGAGCATTTCTTGCACCACTGGAGAGAGCAAAACACAATAAGAGCAATGGCTGGAGGAAAAAGAAGGAAATATTAGAATAGAGATGGTGGGAAAATGGAGGTATCGACTGAGAGTGTGAGACTGAGAGAGATCTGGATGCAGGCAGACCATTATCAGCAGGGAAAACATTTTACATCCTGATATGTCGCCAGCTGTGTGACAGCTGAAACAGAACGTGTGCGCTACGTGATTGCTTCCCTGCAGGGCAATACGCACTGAGGAAGTAACGGAGCATAAGATTGGGTGCTGAGGTCATAGGGGAGGTGGAACAGGTGTTTGATGGGAAAACAGAAGAACTGCAGCCCGCTCTGCGGGGCCTGAGTTGATTGTTTCACACACATAAACACACACACACACACATTACCAAGTACATTTTCAGTTAAATGGCTCCGTGATTTTACATCTGCAGGCTCGTTTGGGACCCTGATTTCCCATCAAAGGAATGATGAAACCCTTCCAGACTTGAAAATGACACCCTCACACACACTCTCGTGGATTTGAATCTGAGTGTGACATTAACGCATTAGCAATCAAAGGGGAGCAGCTGAAGCGGTATATTGGAAAGGCGGCGGTAAGAGAAGAGACAACAGATTGACAGACAAGTGTGAAGCATCAAAGGCAAAAAGCCTAAAGTGATGTTGTTTCTGTGAGAGATTGATAAAGTGGTCACTGGTTTGAAACAGATTGTTGCTGTCACACTGGCGATCATGTTCAAAGGAAGGACCCAAGTACAGATACAAAAAATACATTTACTGCTAAAGATTAACACAAGGTGTTGCACAGTGAGAGCAGGGCAAGCACATCTAAAGAAGCAACAAATACACACAATAATCTCACAAAGTCTGAGGGACTCAACACTGACTTAGCACATCAGGGAGCGGGATAATGAAGCTCAGGTGAACTGAATCAGACACTAACGAGGGTAAGGGCAAAAGAACAAAGGAGAAGCGGTATATCGGAAAGACTGTGGGTCTTTCATTTCTGTAGGAGGAAACACCCACAGGAAAATAACCTTCAAAATAAAACAGGAAAAACTAAAAACTAGAACAGAGGGAACACAAAAGGTGCAGAAAAGAAAAAATTAATAGGAAACAGGTGTAATGATTTATTGAGACATGTACAGAACACGTGTAAACATAGTATGAAAAGCAAAAAGAGTTTGTAACATTCTAACGAGCTTGAAAATCAATATTTGGTTTGACCAGCTTTATTCTTCCACACAGCCTGAACTCTCTGAGGCCTTCTGTAATTTATTTAATTACTTTACTGGGGTTATCACTCTAAATTGCCCATAGGTGTGTGTCTCTGTGAGTTGGCCCAGTGACAGGCTGGCGACCTTTACAGGTGCACCCTGCCTCTTGCTCTATGTCAGCTGGGATAGGCTCCAGCCCCCCCACCCCCCACGACCCTGAACAGTGTAAGCGGAAGAGAGTGGATGGATGATTTAATTGTGAAGCAGCAGCATTAGGAGGCGTTAGCATCAACAGTAACTGCGAGAATAAACAGAAAATGCGTTGTTTCCTCGTGTGGTGGCCACTAACAACCAAACAGTTACAGAGCAGCACAAACAATGCCAACAACAGAGCATCAAGTTTGAGCTTTGACTTCATGAAAATGAGAATGATTGCAACTTTAAGGCATCTCATATAAGCTCATTTCCTCACTCTCAGGTATGGGAAGCGTTCAGCTCAGGAGGATGTGGTTGCAGAGCTGCTGTTTGGTGGTGACAGCAGCAGAAACCAAAGATCAAGGTAAAGACCATCAAACAGAGAAACCGAAGAGGTCATGTGACCTTAAAGCTTTCACATTCTTCTCTCATTTGCTCTCATGTCCTCTGTCTGTGCCTTTCAACAGATACGATGACTCTTACATGTGGTGATTCTTCTCCCTCCTCATCGGGCATTCCCTCTGGGTGCATCCCAAAATGCACCTGGAGGGGCCAATATGTGCCTCTTACCCCTGACCTCTAAACCCAACAAAAGACCATCCTTGACGGAACGCAACCTCCTTCTGTCTCTCCTGTTGTTGCCTCACATCTCTGTCACCCCAATAAAACTGTACATAATTTATTATTGAAATAAAATATATATGTATATGAGATCACAGAAGGTGGAACTGTGTCTATGTGTGTCTGTGTGTGTGTGTACGTATGTGTGTGTGTGTAAGCACTGGTGTCCTTTACTGTCTATCACTGTTGGTACTGTCGAAGTACATGAATCAAAATGTTTTCTGTGAGATTAAAATTTCTCAATGATCTTTTTTGTGGCCTTTTATACTCATTTCCCCTCTGCATCTTAATTCTATACATAATGGCTATGTCCCAAACCTCCACGTATTATTCAGAAGAGATGTATTTAAAATAGGTCTTGTCCATACTTTCATGTAATACAACTTTGTACCACAAGCACCTTGAGGCGACTGCTTTTATGATTTTGTGTCATAGAAATTAAACGGAATTGAATCCATGCTGCACTGAGTCCAACATGACAGGGACAAGAAACGCTTCTGTGTCCAGTTTCCGGAGCGCAGACGTTCATAAACTCATCTACTCTTTATTTTAATACAAAATAAAAAGTGTTTCCTGCATTGAGTGACTTGATCCTCACTCTAATCCGTTCCCGGCATGCTGCGCGGCCAGAAACGGCTAAAAGAAAAAAAATCATGACAAATTCGTTTTTTCTTTGTTTTTATTTGATTTTGTTTTATCTTCACTGACACTCTGGGTTAAATACATCATATCCAACAGTTCAAGTTCAGCGTAAGCCTAACCTGCGACTCGAGAACCATGCTCACGTCAGAGGAAACGTCATCCACAGCAGAATCTAATGCAAATAAAGTTAAGGAAAGTTTCTTAATTCTAGGCTGAACAACCCATGACGTGTTTGTCTTTGATAGCTTAAGGTGCAAAAAAGGAAGGCGACTCAGCCCAGAGACATTTGAAACTGACATAGCTGTTCCTAATATTTTGGTCGATGTGAGCTACTTTGTTGTGCATTGCGCTAAATAACGAAAACAGCGTCACGTTACTGCGGTTACAGTACCTTTCCAAAGCTACAGACAACTCTTGTAGAGGATGACCTGTCATTATTTCTTCAACAGTGTTTGTAGAGATAGTTTATAAAATGTGCTACTTCCCTAATGTTACTGACGGGAAAAGTGACTGACTCCCCCTTGCAATAAGATGACAGCATTAACCGCTGCACCACAGACCGAATATTACATTTCTGCAGGAGTAGGCAACTACAACAACACTTTCTGGTCAAACAGCGGCCCCTGGTGGTGGAAATTCTGGTTACGTTTTGCATTGTGTGAATACAAAAAGTGCATTTCAGCTTATTTTCTTCTCAAGTGCTGCCCTTTACAAATAAACAAGGGAATGGGACTTCTGTGCTCACAACCATCTGTGAGATGACCATATCAGGCAGATTTACTGTCCAGCAGAGCCACAAGTACACAAATCTTTCAGAAACAAAGCATCCAGGGAAGCCTGCAGCTTGAGATTTTAGCTCACATATATGGTTTGCACATACTATGAAATCATTATTTGAAAAACTTCAGGACTTTAGACCGCAATTTCAAGAACATTTTAAAAGGAAAATAATTTTTAAAAGCATATTTATTCAAATTGAGTTGGTGTCAATAATTCCAATGAGGCGAGTTGTTAATATTGAGACAATCTGTTCTCTACTTTATCAGTTGCTTTGAGTTTAAAGATAAAATACACTGAAACTAGCAAACAGTTCTGTAGTTTTACATTAAACAAAAACTCGGAATTTTTCTGAGGCGAGATTGTGCATTTATCGAGGATTTTTACTGTTATGGTTGTATAATGGAATAGTAAGTGTTTCTGGCACTTGCTTGTGGAATTGAGTCAACTACAATGTGTGTGTGGGTTTTATAACAATGGATCATTATGGTACGGGTGAATAAGATTTTTCAGTGCGTCACAGGATTTGCTGACAGTAAGAAAATACGGAGCTAAAAAATAATGAAACAAAAGAAAATAGGGACATTAATTAAAACACATTTGGTTGTATTATCCTTATCCTCATCCTATTGCTCCTTTACACGTTGCTCTCATAGTTTTCTCGATCATAACATCAGGAGATGTTCTGAAAATAAAACACGCACTGGCCCTTTAATAATACTAAACGTTAAGACCCAGAAATATGGTCAGTTTAACCGGAAGTGACATGTTTTAAAACGTTTTAAAGTATCAAATTCTGGCATGCAGGCCTGCGTGCCGTTTGAAGTTTTTTAATGCAACGATTCATTTACTTTTATGTGGCAAACAACAACATAATATTTTAATATTTGTATTTTATTGTAGCGTTAGACGCCGAATCCCTTTTATTCTGAATTTTTCTTCCGGAAATTCAGTGTGTTTTTCTGCGTCTTGCTGTCACAGAGGGACGCGAGAAACCAGACGACAACAAAAAGCGCACGAGACATCCCAGGCAGCAGGAAGCTTGTCTCGTTGTGTTGAAAGGTGGGTGAATGGCTTTTTATGCAGCGCAGGTATCATTTCATTAACAGACGGTGCAGTACAGCTAAAGTGGAGGCTGTTGTGCTCGGTCTCCTCCCAGCGAGGGTCGTTTATTGTAAGGAGCAGATTTACCGACGCCAGCCTGACAAAGGTGCGTGCGTGTGCGTGTGCGCGCGCGGTTCTGTCAGTGTATTTGAAGAAGCGCGCGGCAGTAGCGCTACTTTTCAATTGCGCTGTTTGGTTAGCGGTTCTCTTTGTTGGTCAGGCTCTCCCCATCTCTCTGTGTGTCTCTCTTTGTGTTTGTGTG
>VOQJ01033638.1:0-13955 GCA_015052665.1 Apistogramma diplotaenia | reverse complement strand
CACCACCACCACCACCCCCACCACCCCCCACTCTGCCCATGTAGAAGCAGTTGCCAGGTCTTTTGGGGTGGAAAGAACAGCAAACAAGTTTTTAAAGAAAATGTCCAAAAATATTCCTTGAATTTTGTGTATTTCTTTAAATCAAAGTGCCATATTTTCAAAACTGCACTCATGTTCTTTTTGTTGGTCATTCTCTCTTCTCTGTTTTCTTTCTGTCCTTCTCAGATTTGCCGAAGCTCTACCATGCCCGTGGCCTCCACCAGGACAGAGCCTGGTGAGACCAAATGCTGTACTCCACATCAGCTTAACTTCACCACATGACTATTTCTTTCTGTTTAACTTCAATTCATTACGTTTTAGTACAGTACAGCACTATTATAGGGTGTATTTATGAGTCATATTATGTTTTTCTGTCATTTTCAATTTTAACTTTAATTTAAACTTCATCCTTTAGGCATTCACGCAAACAAGCCGTGCTGGCACATTAAGCCTTTTGGTGCAAGCAAAGCAAAACAGCAGATCTACGAATCAGTTCTGCAACACATCACGTTCCCAACTTTCCTGCATTTTTCTGTTTTCTTCTTTTTGTTTGATGTTGTCTTTACTGAAGCCAAAGATGTGTCCAAACGACAGACGTGGTTTTATTGTTGCTCGAGTTGTGCAGAAACCCTGTTTTTGATTAATTTTCAATTAATTGCACATACCTGCCATAATCCCTATAGATCAGAGTCAGGAACAGTCTGCAGCATATTTATCCTGTGCCATTAGATTGATATGCAGTTATAATCACATTTTAACTGTAGCATTTAAATTTTTTGTTATTGATCTAAAAATGATGAATCTCTCTATAATGAATATAATCCAAACAGCTACATCATAACTTCATTAAAACCAGAACACCAGAAGCTTGTGTAATACAGAAATACAACTATAGCCACAAGCTCTCTGTCTCATTTGTCATTGTCTCATTTTCCATGTTTCTCCCACTTAATGTTGCTTTTCCCTGCACTGTGTGTGTGCATGTGTGTGTGTGTCTCACAGTGCCCCAGGTGTTGGACACAATGAGCGATAGCACAGCCAGCTCCACCACAGCCAATGACCTGGACCTCATCTACCTCAAAGGCATCATGGAGAGCCCTCTGGTACATCACACGCACATTTACTATTGCAAAAACATACATGGCAAATACCTTTCTGTAATTCATACTTTTAAAGGCACTTGCAGCATGCTGTTGTGTCCATAATTGTGTATTTGTGTGTAAGGAGCAAGAGGAGAGCTTGAGAGAGCCGCGCCTGTCGCCTGTGAGGGAGAACAACATGGAACTCCTGCAGGAGATCCTCAGAGACCTGGACCCGTTCACCCATCGTTCTGACACCGCAGCTGAGCTCGCCAGCATTCTCACACAGCCTCACTTCCAGGTGTGCAACACACAGAGACACGCTCACTTTGTGTTTTCGTTGTGCAGTTACAGAGTTGGTTAAAAATACATTTTGATAAACAAGCAAAAATAATATTACATGTGTGTATCTGGTGCTTCAGTCTCTGCTGGAGACGCATGATTCGGTGGCGGCCCAGGCGTGTGAAAGTCCACCTCCCAGCCCATGTGATTTTGTGCATCATGAACCAGAAGAAAGCCAAGCACACAGCCACCTTCCACCTGATGCCATCCGCATGGTGGGCATACGCAAAATCGCAGGAGAGCATCTGGTAGGTCATCTTCATTTTTCAATTTGTGAAAAAAAAGTTATATTGTGCTTAGTATTGCATGCTATTGTGCATTGATTAGATTAGATTACAGACTAGATTATATTAACATTTATTGATCCCTGTAGGATGATTCCATCAGGGAAATGTTTAAAGTCTGTCTTTACCTATTAATTTAGATCTTGATTCTTGTCGGTGTTAATGATAAAGATTATAGCTGATTATAATTGCATTCTAGGGCGTGACATTCAAGGTGGAGGGTGGAGAGCTGGTGATAGCCCGCATCCTTCATGGAGGGATGATAGACCAGCAAGGACTGCTGCACGTCGGTGATATCATCAAAGAGGTCTGCTAAACCTAAGTGTGTTTTTTGTGTATTTGTTTGTTTGATTGATTTTTGATCATCCCCTAATTTTTTTTTTGTTTTATGGTGGAAATAGTAGCACTTTGAAATTATAGTTTCCCTTTTTAAAAGTTAGTATTTTATAGAAAATACTGTTTTTGCTGTCTTTCTAAGATTATTATTGTCTGTCCTATGAATGTAAAGCTCGAGCTGCCATCTGCTTATTTTAGCAGTTCAGAAATGTGTAGACAACAACTGTAGACGGTCTCCGTCCAAATGTAACAAAATCCCGCTAAGGCCTTGTCCAAAACATTATATTTGCATTGTTTCATCCACATTAAAATGCATCTTTAAAGGTTACCAGGTGGCCAGCTGAGAGTCCAGGGAGTCAGTGCACCTGGCCCACTGTCACCGTGATGCCTGGGAAGGCAGCTATTTTTACTGCTCTGGCACACAAAGCTACGCTAGCTGTTTCACACGTATCCAGTTTTGTTTTTTTAGGCCGTTGTGAGTTACCACCTGATTTATGTTTGAAGCTAGTATTTGGCAAGAAAATGAATACGCTTACGCACTCTGTGGTTTAGCCATTGGCTACAGATTAGCTACAAATTAAAGGACAATCTTAATGGGAAACATCACTGCATGTCAGTACATTTAATATTCTGATTTTTCGCCTTTATGCTGTGCAAACTATTCTGCCCTGATAGGAGTGATTTCCTCCCTTCCAGGATGACGCTAACTCCACAGTCATTAACTTATACTGTGTGAATCATAGCTTAATGGCTTGACCAGATCTCAAGTCAACTGGACACCTATGGGGGATTTTAGACAACGACAACTACAGGGTCTATATGAATAAACTTAGAATAAGAAGAAGGGGGGGTAACACACATTTTGACACATTAAGATGCCTTCACTGACACTAGAATTTCTCAGGACTTCTATGTCCCAAGATGTGTTTTGTGGAACAAAAGGCTAAAATCTGGAAAAGTCATGCTTATTGCGTAAATCTGCATCCATGCTCTTGTTTAACCACTAGATGGCGAGGTAAACTATGTTCTAATGGAAGGCCTGGACACAGACCTAGAGCAGCCCATTCCCAGTACTGTGCAAATGTATAGAAAGTCAAATTGTTACCAGTAGGTTTATGCATGAGTTAGGAAACTTTTCATCAAAACAACAGCAAAAGGTAAGGGACTGTTGCAAATAGAAGTTTATTCTTTGACAATTTATTAAGTGAATTTTGGTCCTCCATTTATTGGACTTGTACTACTGGAATGTGTGAATCTTTAGTTCTTGTTTGAGTGGATAGGATGAAATGTAAGCTTGGTGAGTTTCGACTGAGTTGTAATACTTCTGATGCTTCATTGTAGTCAACTAGTTTACAGTTTTGCCTTTAATACTTTTAAGGAAGCTTTTTATTCGCTTTATTTGCAGGTGAATGGACGAGAAGTGGGCCGGGACCCGAGAGTGTTGCAAGAAGAGCTGCAAGCAGCTAGTGGAATTGTGGTTCTGAAGATCCTGCCCAGCTATCACGAGACCATAGCACCTAGACAGGTAACACATAAACACACCAAGCACAGAGCAGACATGTAGGGTCATACCTATTATCCTATATTGTCATGGTTTCTCTGATGTTTTGGTCTGTTATTAGCTGAAACATATTTCATTAAAGGGATTTCTACTTGGGATGCACCACTGAAATAGACGTGTGCCTCTGTTTTTCTCCAGGTATTCTATAAGTGTCACTATGACTATGATCCAGCCAATGACAACTTGATTCCTTGCAAGGAGGCGGGGTTACGGTTTGAGACCGGCGATATCCTGCAAATAGTAAATCAGGATGATGTCAACTGGTGGCAGGTGACAGAGTAGTATTCATGTGTTAAACTTCCAAGTGTGCATACATTTTCATTTCTGTATATCGATTTTCTGATTATACAGCTAATATTTACCCGTGAAGATGCAAAGAACATTTTTTTTCTTTATTCTAAGTGTTTGTGTGCATATGTTGTGCAGGCGTGTCATGTGGAGGGTGGGAGTGCTGGGCTAATCCCCAGTCAGACGCTGGAGGAAAAAAGGAAAGCTTTTGTTAAGAGAGATGTGGAGCTGGCACCTGCAGGTAACAGGAAAGAACAGGGGAGACTAACAGTGTATTACATTTGGCTAGATTTATTATCAATATCTTAGATTACACAAAGAAATTGTAAATATTAGTAAAACGTAAGTGGCAGCTAAAAATAATAAATTTGAAAGAATGTTGTGTGTATATTAAGGAAGGGCATTGTGTTCACTTGTCTGATGTGTGTGGCTGCTGATTGAGTAAGAAATAATATAATAAAAGTAATAATAATAATAGTGCTTTTTAAAGGGTGAACCCATATTACAGTACCAGTAAAAACTTTTAAAATACTCACCTAATGATATACTGTTTACATGGGAGTTATTTTACCCCAATTATTCTGGCTAATAATGACCACCTCCTTGAACTGTGCTTAGATAACATTAGATAATTCCACTGTTTCAGTAACTCTGCCTTGAACTGTTCCTGCCAAGTAATACCAGGCAATGATGTGTCATTTTTACACTTCTGGAAATGTTGCAGACATTTACATAAGCGTTCAAGCAACTGTTAATTTCATTAGAGTTGGCAGAAATTAGTATAGTTGATTTAATTACCCTTAAGAAGCTCAAAAATTAACTTAGGAGGAAAAGTGAAATATGTATGGGAACCCTTTGCAGAGGCACCTACATGAACATGACTGACCATTACAGTCCAGCTTGCTGACAAACGAGTATGAGTTCATGGTTGTGAAGCCTGAATGATGCCAAAAAATGAATGTAGTAATTGAAATTATAAAATGGAGTTCTCTGCCTGCACTAATGCTGTTCTCCAATAATGTAACAGGAAATCTGTGTACTGGTGTTGGAAAGAAGAAGAAGAAAATGATGTATGTGACCACCAAAAATGCAGGTAATGAAACAGGGCTGGGATTAGTTGATCTCTGCTGATAAATTATTGCTGTTTTTTTTCTGTGTGTAACAATAAAAATGTATTCTTTGTTATTCTCTCTTTTTTCCCAACTCTTCTGTTTTCTTTTCTGTTTCCTTGTTCCCCACTCGAAATCCTTCTTTCTGTTCTGCCTCAGAGTTCGACAGGCATGAGATACTGCTCTATGAGGAGGTTGCTAAAGTCCCACCTTTCAAGAGGAAAACTCTGATTCTGATTGGTGCTCAAGGTGTGGGGAGGCGGCGACTAAAGAATAAGCTTCTACTGAGGGATCCTCAACTCTTTGGCACCATAATTCCATGTACGACATCTGCAGTACCTTCGTAACGTGTTGTAAAAATGTCTTACGTTGTTTTTGTTTGTATTATTGTCTTTATTTTTAGTTCTAGTTTAGCTCTTAATTTCCAAAGCTATCATATATGGCAGATTGTCAGATATATATGCACTGTTCAGAATTTTTCAAAGTTGAAGAAATGCTCCACTTTGAATTTGAGCTCATAAATGTACAGCCATCAAGTATGACCACTGACTGGTGAAGGGAATAACACTGATTATCTCCTCATTATGGCACCTGTTAGTGGATGGGATATATTAGAGAGTAAGTAAACATTTTGTCCTCAAAGTTGAAGCAGGAAAAATGGGCAAGTGTGAGGATTTGAGCAAGTTTAACAAGGGCCAAATTGGGATGGCTGGATGACTGCTGCTCTTGTGGGGGGGTTCCTGGTCTGCAGTGGTCAGCATCTATCAAAAGTGGCCCAAGGAAGGAACAGTAGTGAACGAGCCCGTGTGGTCCAATCAAACAGATGAGCTGCTGTAGCTGAAATTGCCAAAAAGTTAATGCAGGTTCTGATAGAAAGGTGTCAGAATACATCACAGTTTGTTGTGATGGTCAGGGCTGTTTTGGCAGCGAAAGGAGGTCCAATCCAGTATTAGGCAGGTGGTGATTGGTGTATCATAGTAACATCTTTGTATCTGTGCTGCAGACACCTCCAGAAAACCCAAAAAGGGAGAGCGTGAGAGTCGGATGTTTGCTTTCACTAGCCGCAGCAAGATGGACACTGACATCAAGAACGGGCGCTATCTAGAACATGGAGAGTATGATGGCAACCTGTATGGCTTGAAGATCGATTCCATTCATGAGGTGGTAGAGGCAGGACGCGTCTGCATACTGGACGCCAACCCTCAGGTGTGAAACTATTGCTTAACGTTTGGTAGAAGAGGTTAGCATTCAAAATGAATGTTTATATTAGCTAACCAAGCCCGATAGGACTCCTTCAGCTTGATGGCTCCCTTCACCCCCGATAACCACCATCTGGTTCGGGGATTACCACAACAGCAGGCACCAACCACCTTGCAGCCACAGCTGTGAGCAGCAGCCTCAAAAATGGCTCTGACTCTTAGCCTTGTCCACCCTAATTGGAAAACTCAAAAACCCATTTTATTTGTTATCTGTTGTCCACGTGGACCGTAATCAGTTTGTCTGCTCCTTCAGACTTTTTATCTGATTTAATCCGCAGTTCAGACTTACTGTAAGACCTTTTCCTGAAAAACCTGTCTGATCATTTCTTGGCGACATTTACATTTACAATAATGGATTACACAGCAGTGGGGAATTTAATTAAATAATTTGCTCTTCATAAGAGGTACATTTTCATTCTGTTCTTTCAGTCTTTGTGTTATGTATTGACCTTTGGTGTTCCCCTGTCCTCCCTGTGTCAAGTTAATATTGTTTTCCCATTTCATTGTCTTATTTCCTGTTTTATTTTGGTTGTGGTTTTGTTCTACTGTATGTTGTGTAGTTTTACGTCTCCTACTTGTTATCTAGATTGTTTTCAGCTGTGTGTACTTGTTTATTCCTCCCTCATTACCTTATGTGTATATTGTCTTCCCATTCCCTTCCTTGGATTTTGAATCGTGTTAATCTCTGGATTTATTGGCATTATTTGTAGCCTTATGTTTAACGTTGGTCTCCTCCGTTCTGCATTTGGGTCCACATTATAAAACACTCCACATTCCACACAGTGTAATCCCATGACAACTTTTCCACTTTTTTCCACTTGATCTTGAATCTGTCTGCTTCAGTCAGTTCCTGTTGGCTTTTGAGGAGCCCCATTCAGTCAGCTGAGTGTCATGTGGCTCACTAAAGGGTATCTCAGCAATAAAGACTGATAGAACAAAGTCACTCATTCATTCTCATAATTCAGCAACCTTCAGCAATTTGGTGGATTAAGCCCATAGGTTTGTGGTCTCTTTCAGTCTAATGTACTTGTGTGTTCATGTTGCTTTCTTGTCTTCTTTTTAGTCTCTCAAAGTTCTGCGGACCTCTGAGTTCTTGCCCTACATCGTGTTCCTTCAAGCTCCAGAGTTTGAGGTGCTCAAAGCAATAAATCAGTCAGCTGTAGAGGCAGGCGTGGTCACCAAGACACTGACGGTACAAAGTGCTTACAGTACAACCACACACACAAAGAATATGAATATGTTTCCCTAAATCAGGAAACAGCAATTAATGAGAAATAATTCAAGTCTGAAGCCTGTGATTTAAAGCCCTGTTATGTTTTCTTTGACAGGATGAGGAGCTGCAGAGAACGTGCAATGAGAGTGCTAAAATCCAGGCAGCCTATGATCACTACTTTGACCTTAGCATCATCAATGACAACCTCGACGAGACATACCGCACTGTCAAAGCAGCACTGGAAACAGTTTCTAAAAATCCACAGTGGGTTCCTGTCACCTGGGTGTTCTAGAAAGGACTGAGGAGAGAGGGAAGAAGAAAGAAAATAAGCACTGAAAATTGTTGTGTGTGTGTGTGTGTGTGTGTGTGTGTGTGTGTGTGTGTGTGTGTGTGTGTGTGTGTGTGTGTGTGCGCGTGTGTGTGTTCCTGTTTACATGGGGACTTCAGAGCAAAGACTTTTTAAAATTATTTGTGCCATTACTGATGATCATCAGGGGACATTGTCATTGTTTACATTGTTTACATCTGTCACTTTTGTAAGCATAGATTTTCTCATCAGATGGAAACAATTAGAAATAATTTCTCTCTGCCTTCTTTAGTAAGTGTGAATGTTTCACATACAAGTTGAATTGCATAAGGCTAATAACCAGATATACATGGACATTGTTTTCTACCTTTAGTCATGATTTTTAACACACAGAGTAAATCTGTTTGAAAAGTCAAAGTTTACAAGACGTCTGGATCACACCTAGCATGAAACTTCTCAACCAAATTTAGACATAAAGCATCTTTTCAGTGTCTTGCGCTTTCACTTTGTAATCAAATTTTATCTTTGTTTTAAGTCGCCTCTTTTCTTTCTTTTTCACCAAGTTGCATGCTGGGTGGGTCACACGGTTCCAGCTATGATTGTCTCATAATGCTGGCCTCCTCAGTGCTCTCATATTAAACTTGAACCATCTTTAACTGTGAATGGGGCCACTATCAAGAGCAAATCATAGCATGAAACGTGCATCTTAGAAAATGCACAGTTCATATAAAACAACCATTTAGGAAAATTCAGCCGGTAATAATCACATATTACTGCCTTGGAGACTGGTCACACAAACAATTCACCGTGAATTATTTAAGTTAATGGATTTTACTCACTGCTTATGCTCAGCTTATATTTTGACCCGTGAATATGTGTCCTTGTAAACCAACGTGACTGCTGAAATTTACAGAGACGGCAAGTACACGAGCAACGGTTGAATGTGTGTAACAACCTTGTAGACACACACAATTACATTTTTATGAACGTAACATTCCCGGCAAAAATTGCAAACCCTTTAATGTCTCATATTTAACTGTCCACCATTTATGCTGGTATCTTCTAGGACCAAATATGCATGCAAAGATCCACAGTTCTTACTGTACAGCTGCCTGGCGTGAGCAGGCCATTATAGGCGGATCTTCATCTAAGTGTCAGTTTGGGACAACTAAACATACAGAGCAAGGGTCAAAGAAGCGCGGTATTCCAGAACTGAGGACCCCCCAGTATGATTTACAGAGAAACTGGTCAAGCTACAAAGTCATTGAGGCCATGGTGCAAACATTTTCTTTCACAAGAATGAGTTATTCTGTTAATCTCAGCCTGTCATTCTCACTTAGCAATTTTTATTTTCCTGTTTGTTTGTTTTTTTGGTGGGAGGAGAGTTGCATTAAGTCAGCTGTAAAAAGTTTGTAGATAGCATGTATAAATACAATGATATAGTAGGAATGAGGTTCCTCCCTAGTATTTCCATTATAAGACACTTATCAGAATGTGATTAGTAAAGACGTGTTGATGGCAACCTAAGACTGAAACACACAGCAACTGAGACACGTCATAATAAGTGTGTGATGGTATTTTGACCATTTGAATGTCAACAAAATGTCTCTTTTTTTTGTTTTTGTTCACTCTTGGGCCACCATACACGTCAGTGTCCACAGTGCCATCTGCAGAAAGCTCCTTGAGCAGATTATTGTACTCAGATCTTTTTTATGTGGCAGCTATTTGGATGCGCAGTCGTTTTGCAATATAAGAAAAATTGGTGTTTAACATTGAACTGATTCTGGTTCTTTAGGCCGTGTTAGGGAGTGATTTTAGCCTGTCTTTGTAAATAACATTTATATTTATGCTCTAGTTTGAAAAAAAAATGGCTTCAGAAAAGCAGATATTTGCCTGGCAGCTAAACCTGTGATGTTGGAATCTGCTGTAATAAAACCATCATTACTCTCGAGGACATTCCAAAACCTCACTGCCTCCTTTTTTTCTATGAAACTTCATGAATGCAATAATACATTTCTGTCACTGTATCAAGGTCCTTGCATTGTAGTACCCTAGCATAACTCTCATTAATTCATTTGGCTTTTTATTGGTTTTACACTGATAATGGTATGTTTGAATACATGAAATAGGAAATGACCGTTTACTGTACATATATAAATATGCACTCAAAATGTACTGTAGAAACATTACATAATGTGACAAGCATCTGCAAATATGAATGAAAGCTGAAGCAGGTAGCAGCCCTTTAAGTGACTGCTCTGCATTTAAATAAACCTCAGTCCCATTGGTCACACAGTAAAGAGTCTTGTTTCAAATGTGACATTTTTTAATGAAAACTGGTGACATTTATGCTGACACTAAAATGCAGGAAGAACAATTTAATTTTCTTGCTTTTATTGACTTTTCTTTAGAGAAACAACTAAGTCACATTTAACTGGACAGTGAATCAATTTTGAAGCTTGAAATTTTGTGAGTCTGCCTTTAGTGACGCTTCTGCCACGGCAAAATAAATTATTGATATTATTTGTGATTATGTTTCTCCTCTCTGCATGTTTTTAGTCTATTAAGTATTATGAAAGGGCACTGCTGGAGCTGCACAATGGATGCAAAGCGTATTTTTCCAAGATTAATAACTGTTGAATGCAAATAGTGAACCAAAAAGGAACCAGCCAAAGCTGTTTGTAATCAATGCAACTCACAGAAACTATGTGTGTGAGGCTTCATTTACAGTACAGTCTGGTGCCATAAACTGCAGTAACATTTAAGAAAACCAAACTCACTGTTATTTACTATGTAACTCAGTTGTGGGAATGATGTGGGAGACTGGAACCCTCAACCTGTATGTCTGATTCCTGCAAGTGTAGACCATGAGTGAACATTACTAATTTTTCAGCTGTGTGGTTTGGTGCATACAGGCAATAATAAAAGGGGGGGGGGGCACAGAGGAGTTTTCAAAAATGAAAATACAAAAACCTGCATGGTTCAGTTCAATTTTATTTCTACAGCACAAAAGCACAACAGTCACCTCAAAGTGTTTTATATTATAACTTAAAGAACATACAGTAATGCAGAAATAACCCAACTATCAGAAAAACAATTATTACATCAGGTAACAGAGTATAAACCGTGAACCTGAACCTCGCTGGTAGGGGTTTCTTCTCCCTGTCTCCTCATTTCCTGCAGCAGCTGATCCACCTGACTGAAGCTCTGTAATTGCCTCATTCACGAGGTCATTAGCAAACCACAGACTGGAGCGATACATTTTTTTAAAAGTGATTTTCTGCTCTTGAAAAAAGGTTCATCCACATGCAAATGTAAAAAAAACCACGCTGTCAAAGGCATGCCAAATCAACCCTAACTGTGTAGAAATTTTAGCCAATCAGAAGCCTACAAACAATCCAGCGCACAGTCTGACATCATAAAGGACCTTTGGCATCGCAAGACACTCTTTGTTTTCTTTGTCCATATGTAAATGCAGAAACAGACTTTCAAAATATTCATTATGGGAAAAGTTTCTTAAATGTTTCATGTTTGGTGATTTAAAGGCTATGGACTAAAGAATAGAAAATACCTGTGTACATGTGGACAAAACCACAGATGAACCTAATTCCTGGAACAGGGGTATAAATACAAATAATAAAGTAAAAGGTTTACACTGACATACGAGTACACATAATTATCACAGTGTAAAACAATCAGACTGGGAGGAAGCAAATCCTAGAGTAAGACTCAAATAAAATTAATTATCAAAGTACAACAGGAAATACAAAAACACAAATAAAGAAAGAAATGTAAAGAAAACATATACTAATCAAACACAGGAGAGGGGCCAAAATGATATAACCTGACTCCAAAAAGGCAGGGACTATGAAGTGACATTCAGCACATAAAAGAACAGCCAGACCCTGTTCCCTGACTGGAAAAAACACCAAACAAAGCCTCTTGGCAACTGGGGAAAGCCCCAGTGTACACTATTCAAGCAAGAACCAAATCCCAGGATCACAAAACAGAAACTTATTGATTGTAGAGTAAAAACATAAACCAAACACTCAAGAATATCATGAGAACTCAAACTCTTTATTGGAATAATGAAGAAATCAAAACAGGAATCTAAGAACTCAACATATGAAAATGAATATTTTGCATGTTCTTATAGATATAATATTACATCATCAGCATATAAATGTATTTTTGTAATAGACAAGAACTGATACCTCCAATATTAAAATTCTGATGTATTGCAATGGCTACTTGTTCAATGAAAATTGCAAAAAGTAAGGGCAAGAGTGGGCATGAGAAAACTGCATGTTAATTGGAAAGATAAACATTTGCTTAAATTGAATCTGCTGCCCGGCCCGGTTCTCTGGGGGTGGAGTGGGCACCCTTTGCTCTGTCCTGCATTTGGGCTCTTATTGATGTTGTTTGGACTCGGCACACTGCCTCGTTTGGTTTCTTTATCCTTGTTTAGGGTCTGGACGATGGCTTTCACTGAGGTGCTTTTTGCTGTAGACTTTTTTTCCCTAAAAGAAAGCTCTCCCATAATGAGTCAAGTCCATCACTTTTGATTTGGGAAAGATTGCACACATGTCCATACACAAAAGTAAAAAAAACCTTAACCTGTTGGCTGGTTTGATTGCACAAATGGTATTTCAGTTTCCTACCTGTTCCAGCTACGTGAACAGGGTACCTGTCACTTGTTTTTGAGGTTTTTTGAGGCCTTTAAAACTAATATTAACAACAATAGTAATAATACATTAAATATTTTACTTATATTATATACTGTATCTTGTACTTTGCTACTCTTGAATATTGCCCTGTGAATTTTGTGGCATCGTGACCTTTGAATCTTCATGCTTTTTCCAGAAAAACAAATGTTTCAGTCACTGCATTTTATCTCTCAAAGTATTTTTGCTCACAGTCATAAAGTAGAACTGCAGCAATTTCAGCTGAACAGTAACGTAGCTGTAAATAAAGTTCAGTGATCAGCACTGATGTCGTTCCTTGGATGTGGAGTCTGAAAAAGCAGCCCTCTCTTCTCTGCTGTGAAAAATTAATTATCTGCTGTATTTCTGGGGTATGATTTCCCAAAACGTCACATGTTACATGCCTGTTAATTCCCATCATGACTTAAATAACCAACAAAATTTTCCTTTTTCTTCACTCCATTTCTCATTGTGACTTTGCCTCCTCGGCTGCTCTCTTGAGAAAAACTAGCTGGAAGGTCCTTTCAACCTTTCCCCATTTTTCTTTCATTCTATCGCTCAGTGAATTACTCCTGAACTTCTGCATTTGATTTCCTTTCTGCCTGCTGTTCTTGCCTCTGATCTCCCTCCTGCTAGTATGTGGTGGCTGCTGGGTGCGCTGAGCTGTGTGCTGCTGGTGCTGATGTTGACCTTCTTTCTGGCCTTGGGGCAACGCTACAGGGTATTCAGTGAGACGTGCCTGAGACCACCCGGACCCCTGGTTGCTGACAGCAAACTGAGAGATGCCAGGTTGAAGAGAGGTAACATGTTTAGCAGCACTGCATGATCAGTCAATTTGGTAACTATATGATGCTGTTTTTACTCAGGGTTAATCCTATGAAGATTTTAAGGCTTTTTTAAAATAAAATGACACCACGAACTTCGCATTTTAAAGAAGTTCTAGCATTAAAGCTAGAGTGAACTGTCATGAGAGCTATAGGACAGATTGCTATGAAATGTGCTTCAGATATTAACACTCCTCCGCGGATCGCCACCTTAACGTGGTGGAGGAGTTTGTGTGTCCCAGTGATCCCAGGAGCTATGTTGTCCGGGGGCTTGTCCCCCTGGTAGGGTCTCCCATGGCAAATTGGTCCTGGGTGAGGGTCCAGACAAAGAGCGGTCCAGACGACCCCGATGAGCAGAATACCAAGGGAACAGTTTACCCTGCCCGGGATAGGGTTACCAGGGCCCCACCCTGGAGCCAGGCCTGGGGAGGTTGCCCGATGGAGAGCGTCTGGTGGCCGAGCATTAGCCCATGGTGCTCGGCCGGGCGCAGCCCGAAGAGGCGACGTGGGCCCGCCCTCCTGTAAGCCCACCACCCGCAGGAGGTATCAAAGGGGTCGGGTGCAGTGTGTGTCGGGCGGTGGCCAAAGGCAGAGGCCTTGGCGGACCGATC
>VOQJ01033636.1:30463-43069 GCA_015052665.1 Apistogramma diplotaenia | reverse complement strand
CTAGTTGTCATGGCTCAACAAACTGCGTTGGAGGTAATAAATACAGATTGAACTCACCTTTGTTTCTTTGGTTATTGGTCAGGAAATTAAACAATAGCAAAACACCCAATTACCTTGGGTTGAAAAAATTTTTTAAATTAAATTGTTTATTGCTTTTCCAATTATGAACATTTTCAAAACACAAACTAAAGAAAAATAAATAAAATATGAACATAAGCATATCTTGTCTGTACAGGGTAATATTAGTTTCAGTATATTGTACATGTTAAAGTAACAACATGACACCAGAATATACTTTAGGTGCATAAGGATAAACACAAATAATGGTTCGTTCCGGGCTCTGTACCCGTTCATCCATGTCATTCCTTGTTGATCCAGATCATGTCCGTCTTTCTTGCCCGTTGTTCTCCAGTCTGTGCAACATGAGTTCATAAAGTGAAATCTCCAGCATGGTATCTGTCCTTTCTTTCATCTTTGAGGGTGGGGTTGATTGCCAACGTTTCAAAATCATTCCAGAGGCTCTAATCAGTCCAGCCATAATCACGAAAAAGCATTCTTTTAGGTGCATTTGTCATTTCTGTCCTGTCTCCTAACAGGCATACTGCAGGTGTCGACATCTACCCAATTACTCATCTGCCAGATGAGTAATTGCAAGAATCCCTAGCCACTGTTCCTTTCCTTAGTCCCAAATCTTTTTGCCACAACAATTTAATATTTGTAGATTCCTCTTTACTTGAAAATTTAGTCGGTTCATAAATTCTAGATGCTGTGGTTTTGTTTGTAAGTTGAGATTATCTAGGCTAAGTTCCCAGGGTCTATTTGAGTTTTAGATTTCATGCTCGTTTCCTCTCCAATCGGTATAAACTATTAATTTCTTCAAATGTTTTAAACTGTCCATCTTTGAATATATCTCCTAAAATAGAAATACCATTTGAATGCCATTGTTTCCAATATACACCCCCCCCCCCATGCAGATAGATGGATTTAGCCACAAGGGGGCGTACTTCGGTAAATTATGAGCCACTTTATATATTTAATATACGTTATGGGGCTTTATTATTTAATAATATAAATCTTCCCCCATCCCACTTTTCTAGATTTCTTTGTATTTTTTGTAATGTTGGTTTAAATTTTAAATGAACTAGATCCTCTAAGTCTTGACTAAGCTGTATTCCCAGATATTTCATTTTCTTCGGGGCCCACCTAAATTTAAACTTTTCTACCATATACTGCTGACACATTGGTATCATTGGCATGGCTTCAGATTTGTTCCAGTTGATTGTGTATCCTGATATTTTGGGATATGGCAGAGCTTCCTCAGGTTAGCCAGTATATCGTCTGCATATAATAATAACTTATGTTCTTCACCCAGGTTTGTATTCTGGTGAGTCTCTGACGGGTCTAAAAAGACTGAAAAAAGTGATATAATCCCATTAGTCACTACAGCTGCTTTGGCTTCTTTGTAAAGTATCTTTACCCACTGGAAGGAGCCAGGACTGAATCCAAAATGTGTCAGGGCGGAAAAAAAGGAATCTCCAATCCACTCTGGGAAATGCCTTTTCGGCATCCAGTGATACAGCAGCCATTGGGGTCTGTTTAGATTTTGCTATCCATATTAAATTAATTAATTTTCTCATATTATCTGATAGAGATCTAGCCTTCATGAAGCCAGCTTGATTAACATGTATGATAGTAGATAGTACCTTTTCAAGGTGTGAAGCTAATATTTTAGTCAGTATTTTATAATCTATATTGAGCAGGTTAATAGGTCTGTAACTGGCTAGGTCTGATATGTCTCTATTCTTTATATGTCTCTATCCTTTTTAGGGATCAGGGAGATTAAAGCTCCCTTAAATGTGGGCTGAATTTTCTGGGATGTCCATTCCAGGGAAGACTGAACTGTTGATAATTACAGACTGATGGGCACAACAGTTGTGCAACAGTTCTTTGCGATCACAGCTGTTCTTTCCTCCTTGTCACTGTGAATGTGCCGAACCAGCAAACTGGCGAAACATTTAAACTTTTATAGAAGTGCTCCACACTTGGCAATGATCAGTTAATCAAGTGCTTTTGATTAGCAGCACCTGACTGCTACTTAACCTCAGAATTCCTGCACAAGCAGTAAACATGTATTTTGATTATCACACACTGCTTCTGGTTTAGTTTTTGTTGAATAAATAATTACACATGCAACATGCCGTGTTTTGTAGCTCATCTGAGGTTGTAGTTACCAAATGTTAAGATCTGTAAAGGACTGAATTATTTTAGGGTGTACTTTCATTTTGTATAATTGAAAGCATTTAAGCAATAAAAAGTAAATGTGTTTGAATTGGAAACATCATATGTAATATATTATTGTGTTAATTTGCAAGCAGTAAATTGTAAAAATTCAGTTTACTATACTGTAAATTTTCTATACCTTTAAAGAAAATTCTCACTTTTGCATCAATAAAATTCAAATAGCTTAAATTTTCTGTTGACTAATTAACAAATGTATACCTCTCAATACAATAATAAAAAATATGAAAACACTGTATGAAGTGGGAGAAGCCAAAAACAAAAATAAACACTCAGAATATAATTCCCATTCTTCCACACATAGAACCGAGCTGCTGAGTTTTTAACTTCAGTATCAACAGCAGGTGGCGGACTGGCAGCTTAATGCAAAAGAAACCGCTTCAAAAAAAAACCCAAAAAACAAGAAGACGGGCGCGGTGCGATTCTTTGAGGGCATGCTGGGAAATGAAGTTTATCAGAAATTACTTAACAAAAACGTTGCTTTCCTATTTAACAAGGGAACTGACTGCAGTGAAAAATACCACATCTTTTAAAGCTGCGCTCTACCACACAACTAAAAGCGCTCATACTGAAAAGACCTGCATTTTAAAGACATTTTCTTCTCGAACCTTCTGCTAAGTACCGGTTTACCCATAGTGCACTGCGCCGCTTCCTTTCTTCTTGGTTGTGCGGTGGTCCAAAATGTCGCTATTAGATGGTCCGTTAAATGTGCTCGGCCAGAGGACGACTGGCGAATCTGTTCGCACTCAAAATGGTGAGTTTTTGTACCGGTTAACTTTGTGCATCATATAAAGTTAGCGTTTCCGCTGTGTGTTCGTTATAAAGGGCCGAAGAACGGATTCATGCAGCACACGTGCGGCTCGCGCTAATGTTAGCTAACCTTAATGCTAACTTCCAAGATTGTGCTTCCTTTCTATTATTATTATTATATCTTATTTACAGCAATGCAGATCTATTCTGTCTCACTTCTTGCAGCACTTGTTGCAATTGTGTGATCCCATGTTAGTCCCTTCCACTCGCACTCCCACGAATGGAGGGTTATGCTAATGGGATAGAAAAACCACTGTCATGATCTGAAGGTGTGGCGAGCTGAATATGCGCCCCTCTGAATGAAATGACAGGATAAGTCTATGACTCAAGGTTGAATCGGGATGGTCAAAGAATGTGTCGAGATTCGTTAAATGCCTTGCAATTGTTACGCCAGTTATAGTTTCCTCCTTGTCTCTGCAGTTATGGCCGCAGCGTCCATCGCCAACATCGTCAAGAGCTCCCTCGGACCCGTTGGCCTCGACAAGATGCTGGTAGACGATATTGGGGTCAGTATCACATTATGAAATCGTTTATAACACACGTTGAGGCAAGGTAAATGTAGTAAACTAAACAGTAACTTTAGTTTAGCTAACAAACGCATGCAGGAATGTCTTGACTTTTAGAGCTTTTGAATATGGGCGGATTTGCCATCACAACGAGCACAAGGAGGAATTGTAGCATCTTATTGACGTAGTATTGCCTTTGCATTGTAATACTTAACCAGCTTAAATTTTGGCCCTGATAAATTAGTAACTAGTAGTTATGGACTGGGTGACCGATAACAGGCAGGAGTCTTTGTGGATTGTGATGCTCACAGGTGACATTGTGACATGCAGTGAGACTAGGAAGCAGGTGGAGGAGAATTTCCAGACTAGAGAGAAGATGACTGAAAGCCCGTAGAATTAGCTCATGCTTCTGCTTCATCTGTTAGATTATCGTAATGGTCTTTAATCACTGAGAAAGCATCAAAATGACTTGATGGTGCAAAATCAAAAAAAAAGATAGAAAGAATTAAGAACAATAACCTGACAGTAAACTTATAAAGCTACCAGTTTGCTTATCAGTCTTATTTTGTGGTTGTTTTGACAGGACGTGACCATCACCAACGATGGAGCAACCATCCTGAAGCTGCTGGAAGTGGAGCACCCAGCTGCAAAGGTCCTGTGTGAACTTGCTGACCTGCAGGATAAGGAGGTCGGAGATGGGACAACATCTGTGGTGAGTAGGGTCATCAGCTCCTCCAAGCTGCTTGCGAATGCTTATTCATCATATTTTTCATAATACAGAGCTGCAGAAACTAAATTCCAACATCCTGTTTTAGTACTGTGCACCTGCCTTTCATTACAGGTGTGTGGCTATGCTAACAGGAAAGAAAAACTGTCCATCGTGGTCTGAAGGGGTTGAGCAGCCTCATTTCTGCCACCCCTAATGAAATGATGGCACAGTGCATCATCCATGCCTTTGTTTTATTGCCAGTTTCTAGCTTTTAGCTCATATCGTTTGCATTGCACTCTCAGGTAATTCTTGCTGCAGAGTTGCTAAAGAGTGCAGATGAGCTGGTGAAGCAGAAGATTCATCCCACGTCAGTCATCAGTGGATATCGTCTGGCTTGCAAGTAAGATGATGCTAGATGTAAACAAGCTGAATATGGACAGTAAAATTATCCCGGATCTGTTGCAGTTTTGTTCAAACTTGCCTTTATCTTTTAGAGAAGCAGTCCGCTACATTAATGAGAATCTCACTATTGGGACAGACGACCTGGGCAGAGAATGCCTAATCAATGCAGCAAAGACCTCCATGTCTTCCAAAATCATCGGAGTGTATCCTGGAAGTGTTTGCTGAAAATCAGCAACATTTGGAAGCGTTTGTATTTTGTACATGTGGAAATTTCTTCTCTCGCTCGTGTATCTGCCTTGACCGAAGCTTTCAGTGATGCAGACTTCTTTGCTAACATGGTGGTGGATGCTGCCATGGCTGTGAAGTTTGTGGACAGCAAGGGTGTGGCCAAATATCCCATCAACTCAGTGAATGTGCTGAAAGCTCACGGCCGCAGTCAGAAGGAGAGTTTCTTGGTCAACGGATATGCACTGAACTGCACAGTTGGCTCACAAGGTACACTGTCACAAAGGCTGAAATTTTAAGAATGTAAACTGTGAGGACTTGCACAACCACATTAAGCGACGCAAACTTGATTTCTTCTGATTAGACTCCCATTTAAATTTGCTGCTATGTCTTTCCTGATGGTGTATGCAGTGATACGCGTGGGAGACAGTAAGCAGGCTTAAAAGAAATGTTGTCACAGTAGTTTGTGAACTGTGGCACACTCTTTTGGCCTGACAGTAGAACAATTCAAGGATTTGCCTATCTTTTTTTCCCCTTCAAGTAATTGTAGTATTTGTTATAATAATTTAAATTGTCTTGCGGGTTTTTCCAATGATGAATGATGCGTTTGCTCCCAGGCATGGTGAAGCGTGTTGTTAATGCCAAGATTGCTTGCCTGGACTTCAGCCTGCAGAAGACCAAAATGAAGATGGGAGTACAAGTCATTATTAACGACCCAGAGAAGCTCGACCAGATAAGGCAAAGGTGGGTAATATTTTTTTTTTCCTCCAAACATCGCATTTGAGAAACATCCCATTAAATTTGTTGTGTTGCTGAATCATTAGCTGACACAATGATACGCGTGGGAGAAATCATAAGCACCCACAAGTCAAGGCAGCAGCTCCTCTCCGAGGTGCCTGACACTAATGTTGGCTGGACACTGTGTAGAAAATGTCTTCATAAATATACTGTGTTAAATAATTATTATTTACTGTAAAGTTGATAACAGAACTAAGAGTTTGAGTTGTTTTACAGGAGTGCTGAGTTAGGCTGAGACGTTTTTGTTGTGTATTTATTTAATTAATTTATTGATGTGAGTAATTTGGTATGTCAGAAATGAAACAGAATCTATATATTTTTTTTCTTCGATTACAGGGAATCTGATATTACCAAGGAAAGGATCCAGAAGATTTTGGCATCAGGCGCAAATGTAATACTGACCACTGGTGGCATTGACGACATGTGTTTGAAGTATTTTGTGGATGTAGGAGCCATGGCTGTTAGACGGGTTTTGAAGAGGGACCTCAAACGCATTGCTAAAGCAACAGGAGGTAAGACGGGAGTAAACCAGAGCTGGTCCATAGGCATTTACTGCTTTTAACATCTGTTTATGCAGTTTAATGTGTTGGTCACACACTTGCATTTGGAGTTTTGCACCGGTAAATTTTCATGTTTAACCGTGGCTGTATTTGTTCATCCTTAGCCACCGTCTGCCCTTCACTGACCAATCTGGAAGGAGAGGAGACGTTTGAGGCCACTATGCTTGGCCAAGCTGAGGAAGTGGTGCAGGAGCGCATCTGTGATGATGAGCTCATCCTCGTCAAGAAGTAAGAAATAAGAACAAGGAGCTACTTAAATTGGTAAAGCAAGATTTAGTCGAGGTTTGAAAAAAAATATCAGGGCTGTGTCAATGTTTACAGATTAGACATCTGTGTGTGTGTGTGTGTGTGTATTGAGTAATGCAAATCCAGTTCCAACAGCATGAAAACTGAAGTGATGAATGGCATGGGCAGTGTGAAATATATTGTTTTGTAGCAAGTTTATCATCATTTTCTCATGTTTGTTTATTCTGATACTTTGTTGGCCCAGTTCACTCTGAGTGAGTTGATCCAGGCTTATAAAACAATGTACGACAACTGGAAACAAATTGATAGCATTCATAGCACATCACAATGTGGAAATGAACCAGAAAGAAAATCAAAGAGCCAAAAAATATGGCTGTCTGATGCGTTCAGCCTCAGAATGACATTTCCAGAAACCTACATAAGACATCTGTTATGTTTCTGCATCTAGAGTTGGTCAGTTCTCATTCTGATAACTGTATTTTCTGACTTTTCACGCCCTCAGTACCAAAGCACGGACGTCAGCCTCCATCATTTTGCGCGGAGCCAACGACTTCATGTGTGACGAGATGGAGCGCTCGCTGCACGATGCTCTCTGTGTGGTAAAGCGAGTGCTGGAGTCAAAGTCTGTAGTACCTGGAGGCGGTGCTGTGGAGGCAGCTCTGTCAATTTATCTGGAGAACTATGCTACCAGCATGGTGAGCTAGTGGCTGTTAGCTATCTGAGGTTGATGCGTTGTTTTTAAAGAGGAAATTGTCCTCATCACTCTGCGTTCTCGCTTCAGGGTTCCAGAGAGCAGCTGGCTATTGCAGAGTTTGCTCGATCTCTCCTCGTCATCCCCAAGACGCTGGCTGTGAACGCAGCACAGGACTCAACTGACCTGGTAGCCAAGCTGCGGGCCTTCCACAATGAGGCTCAGGTTAACCCTGAACGCAAGAATCTCAAGTGGTGAGTCTTGCCTCAGTTGTGAGGTTGTTTGCTAGGTCTTGGCATTCAGTTAATAAGTGGAAGTTGTGTCCTTGTAGACAAGCACACTAAATAAAATGTAATAATGTCACCATTTTGTTAGAATCAGCTTGCTTTTAAGTTCACCTGTTTGCAGGTTTTTACTTTACAGTGGTCTTTTTTTTTTTAGAAATAGCAGTATTGAAATTACTTGTTTCAGGTTTAACTGCGTCTTTGTTGGTGGGTAAACTTTTTGATTGTTGTCCTGTAGGATTGGTCTGGATTTGGTGAATGGCAAACCCAGAGATAACCGTCAGGCTGGTGTGTACGAACCAACCATGGTTAAGACAAAGAGCCTCAAGTTTGCCACTGAGGCTGCCATCACCATCCTCCGCATCGATGACCTCATCAAACTGTTCCCAGAGCCGAAGGAGGGTGGGCACTCGTACAAGGATGCTGTGGAGTGTGGATCTCTGCAGGATTAAAAGGCTCCAACTGGTCCCCAATAAGTTCAACCTCTGTATTTATACTCAAGAAGCTCTTCATGGCTGTTGCTCTAGTGTAGGCCGTGCACATTGCCTGTTTACTGTTCTCCCACTCTCTCTGAGCTCTGTCTTCTAGAAGAACTGTAAATGATTGTTTTTTGGACACTTAATAAAGCTCCAGTGGTTGTAAAATCGCTGCTGTGAACAAATTCAAGTTTACAGCTTATAATTCTTTAATTTCTCAGGTTACAGGAAAAAAGTTTGCAAACATGCCCACACGGGAAGCACTAGGTTAGAGAAGGCGAGCATACTTATGGCACTTGTCTGTTTGAAGGCTACTGCTTACACACTTTGAGAAGGTCCCCTTTGGTCCACATGGAACGATACTGGAATGCTGATCAGTTTTTTGTTTTTTTTTTAGCAAGCTTATTAAAACCAAGAGGAATTAGCAAGAAATTGCACTGCAGAGACAGTGACATGCCTGTCCATACCAAAACTATCCTTCATAGTGTTAACCTTCTTCAGTTGTATATGTAACTGAAAGCAGCTGGTTTTCAATAGAACATCAGCTGTCTGCTTAACTACTGCTGCTTCCAGTATGGTGTTAGTATTGTATCTATTACCAGAACTCTTACAAGAGATCTAAGCAGCTACGGGTATTATGCATTAGCCATTGCATTGGTATAGTATAGATTTACATACTTGTACTAACAAAACACCCAACTTCTAGCATCAAGTCACAAAATTACAAAGCTAAAACCTGAGGAAGGTCAAGTATATAATGAAGTTCACAGTGAGAATTAAAGCGCACACTCAGTTCTGCCTCGTATGGAAAGAAGCCAGGTTAACTTCTTTTTACCCTGCTGTGTAAACAATGATGTTCAATATCCTTTAAACATAAGAAGCAATCAGCATGGAGTGATTTATCTCAAACTCTTTCCACACACATGGCAATACCCATTCCTCCGCCAATGCAGAGGGATGCAACTCCCTTATGTCCTCCAGTCCTCCGGAGGGCATGCAGCAAGGTCACCAGCACTCTGCAGCCAGACATGCCGATAGGATGGCCCAGAGAAATGGCTCCACCGCTCACATTCACCTGAGGAAAGGTGGGCGAGACAATAAACATCACCGTTACTCTGCAAGGCTGATTCTGACGGTCAAAGATGGTATTCTAGAAGTAATGTATATCAACTATTTACAACAGGTCCTGAAGCAAATTACAGCTGCAAAACATTTCATATTAAAATAAAATAATTGCCTTTTCTTCATTTAGGCCAAGCTCTTTGACCACAGCCACTGACTGTGCAGCAAATGCTTCGTTGATCTCAAATAAGTCGACCTGGTCCAGCTGCCAGCCCGCTTTCCCAACCTGCGAGGAAATAGAAGTTAAGACGTAAAAACAAAGAAAATTCCTTGTTTTATGTATTAACCGCTGCTGAATTCTCACCGCTTTCCTGATGGCTGGTATTGGCCCCGTTCCCATGACAGAAGGGTCGAGACCAGCTTGAGCCCAGGATACAATTCTGGCCATGGGCTTTACGCCACGCCGTGCAGCTTCCAATTGGCTCATTAGGACAGTTGCTGCTGCTCCGTCATTTATACCTGTATAACGATAAAAGCAGGTTGAAAAAATATCAATTTAATTCAGCTCCTGTCTGCTGGCAAAATGGTTCAGAAGCATTTCCTGAAGCAACCTGAAGCGTTTCCTGCGGTCACAGTGCCGCTGTTGTCCTTGATGAAGCAGGGTTTGAGTTTTGACATGCTATCCATGTTGCTACCGTGCCGAGGAAACTCATCCACCTTCACCTCTGCTGGACCTGAAGTTGAGAGAAACATGTTGGCGCTACACGCACAGCAAAGATAAAAGATGCATCATCATAATCATCTTGTGCAGACCTGCTGATTAGAGGGATCATCAGTGAAGGGCCTACCTTTTCTGGATGGCACCATGATGGGAACAATCTCCTGATCAAAGTACCCCGCCTTCTGCGCAGCCTCTGTTTTGTTCTGAGACTGGACGGCAAACCGGTCCTGCTCCTCCCGACTCACACTCCACTGCTTTGCAACATTCTCAGCTGATAAAAGATGCAGCACAACAAGCCTGATACAATGCACCATACAACCACTGGCTGCCGTGTGAACATATGCACATCCTGACCTGTGATTCCCATGTGGTAGCAGTGGAAGATGTCCGTCAAGCCATCAGCTACCACGGAGTCCTGCAGGGAGGCGTCGCCCATCTTCACTCCTGCTCTCATATGCACTGTATGAGGAGCCTAAGTATACAAAGAAGAAACAAACAGCTCTTTTCTCACGCAGAGGATTTCCTGCAACAGTTAATTGGTAAGTCAGCTGTTAGAACTGCTACTTTTGTGATTGAATAATAGTCTTAGTCATTTTTAAGAAGAAATGATGAACATTTGCTTGTTGCAGCCTCTCATGATAGAATTTTAAGACCTAAGCAGCTGCCTGAAGGACCAGTATATGATACTGAGGCTTATTAATTCATTTTAATAAATAATAAGTAGTTAACTGGCAATTTTCCAAACCCCTGCCATAGCTGCGTTAAATACTCCATCACTCATTAACTACCCTGCTCATGCTCTCCATGCCCCCTGCCACCACCACAGTGGACTCTCCACTCTGGATGGACTGAGCTCCCAGGCACACAGCCTTCAGCCCAGAGCCACACACCATCTGGCAACTCCAGGCCGGGACAGGGTAGGGGATACCTGCCCCAACACTGGCTTTACGTGTTGGGTTCTGCCCATGACCTTAAAGAGAGAAGAGCAAGAATTCAGTGATACAAGCTACATGGCTGGGTGGAAACTGCATAAGATGTTAGATCACAGAGCTTCTACCTGCTGTTAGGACATGTCCCATGATGACCTCAGAAACTTCTTCTGGTTTCACGCCAGCCCGCTTCAGAGCATCTTTGATCACAGCTGAGCACAGGTCATGCAGCGGCACCGTAGACAGAGCGCCGTTCAAGGACCCTTCGTAAAAAAATAAAATAAAGAACTCTGAAAAACTGTTTTCATTTACATGGAGAGCAGACGTAAGTGACATTCTTAAGCCAATACAGCATTCATAAGGGCAGCAAACATTAAAAATAAATTTAGATTTTCTGAAAATGTGGTTAAAAATAGTTAAATGTGAGTAATTTTACTTAAAGATCTCACGATTTCAGCCCTGGTAGCGCGGTCTTTGACCCCTGAAAAGCCCTTTCAGTTTTCCTAAAGTCAAAACATATTTAATTTTAAACGCTTACAATCACATATAGATTGCAATTTTATATTAAAATGTATGCAGTAACAAAATTATAACTTTTAATTTACTGCAGCCATTTGAATAACTATAATTTAATTTATTAAATAACTGACTTTAGTGCCAAATTAATTAAACAATCACATCCTGGACGGGAAACACGCCCATCTCGCTCCACACACACGCACATCGTACACGTTGTAGGTAGCCAATGGGAGCAGGTTTGTACTCTGCGGCACTACGACCGTGAACCAATCAGTGACAAGAAAACACTTTCGACATAAGAGTGAGCAAATAGCAGGTCTGCAGGACTGGACGTCAACCGATACACGAAAAGAAATAAAGAATGACAAGTTCGGGCAGGTCATGCTAAAATAAATGATAAACAATGAAAAGCGTAATAACAGCAGATACCAGTGGCGCTCATCTGTCAGCAGCAGCAGCAGCAAGCCGTATCATAGCAACATTGAAGCAGCAATGAATGTAAGAGGAGCGTCTCTTAATAAATACTATTTTTACTGAATGTGGTTTAAACTTTACCGATTGGCGTCCGAGCAGCAGAAACGATGACAACACTCTCGGTGCTCATATTGGCAGACAGGTGTACGGAGCTGTAGGTTCACTCTGAGCGCTTTTCCTGTCTGCTCACTCTAATACATGAATGGTATATATACACACAAAAGTGGAACTGGGGTGAAACACAGCGCCCCCAAGTGTTTAGGAGGATAATTGCCATAAAAGTAATAAAAAAATAAATTTAACCACGTTTTATAGATTTTACCACTTACATTTATTGTACATTAAGATTGTTTTCACGTTAAGCTTAAAATATTTATTTTGCCATTTTGATCTGGATGACTAGGAAGTTGCCATTAAATTTGTTTTGCTTTATCTGCTTACCAATAGCCTGTTACCTTCTGTTGTAATGTTTAACTTAGCTTATAATGAATTACATCCATATGTCTGGAATTTGGACAGTTTTTTAAATTGTATATTCATAATACACTAAATTTGCTGGAATTTTATTAACATTAAAAGAGCAGATTAAATGTTACCATTCAAAAGTTTTTTACATATCCTTTTACATATTTGTTTCCTCTGACTCATCAGATTATATGGCTTTATAAAATAAAGAGCCTCCACATTTATGCAGTAATAATGGGTTTCACTTCATAGTATTAAAAATCTTTATTGGTATTTGGTCAGTACACGAAAAGGACTGAAGTCAGAATAATATGAACATCGCATATGAACTACTCACATTTCAACAGAATTTTTAACAGAATTTTTTTATGCCAATGAAAAATTAAAATTGCACTTAAAAAAAAAAAAAGAAAAAAAAAAAAAAAAAACAA
>VOQJ01033636.1:4597-30443 GCA_015052665.1 Apistogramma diplotaenia | reverse complement strand
TGGGGCCCTATGGGGGACAGGGACCAGTGCAAGGGAGGCTGGGACACACCCCCCCCCCCCCCACCCAAAAAAACAAAAAAAAAAAAAAAAAACACAAAAAAAAAAAAAAAAAAAAAAAAAAAAACACAGGCCAACATCTAAAAATGACCTTGAATATAGCGAAGCTACTATAGTTCAGTGATTTTACTGACTTTTGACAATGACTTACACCGGATGTCTGATTTCAGTGTCAAGAGCTAAAACAAGAACAGCCTAGACGTGCTCAAATAAACATCAGAATCATACACCCATGTAATTTAAATCTAACATTAAACCATTCCTGTTATATCCCCGTGTAGCAACACAAATGCGACAGAGGCATCACGATAGGCAGGGAGAGAAGGGTGAAAAACAAAACATCTTGGACAGCAGCGCTGTGTTAAAGACTATGCATTTGTTGCCTTGTTTGTATATGGTATAAAAAAAATTATGACAATACATGTCAAAGTACATTACAAAACTGCACTGTCACTTGTGCCGGTGTCCAGGCCGTTCTGAGCATGCCGTGACCCAGCAGTCCTGCTGCCCTTGGTCACCAGGGCAGCCTTGTCTTCATGGGGGTCAGTGGTGGAGTCTGTGTCATTCGAGTGCTGAGTCAATGATGTCTCGCTGCCTGTTGGAGAGTCCACGCTCTCGTACCCCGCGCTCAGCTGACTCCCGAAACCCACAGGTCCTCCAACTCTGCCCGCAGCAGTCTGACTCCCCGGCACCTCCTCTGAATGGTTGGAGAGTTTGGTCTCAGCTTCGCCAGGGCTTGAGACCATAGGGGACATGGGAAAGTCTTCCTCGGTGCTGCTGACCTCTCGGTACAGGCTGGGTGTAGTGGTCTCGCTCCTCTGGGATGAGCTGCCATTGCTTGGACCATTGGAGACCCTCCCGTAGTCTTTGCCCATTGGTTCAGAGGGTGCACCGGCCTGATCAGGCTGAGCGGATGGTTCAACAGATGAGCTGGAAGCAGTGGGTGAAGTCCTACTGGGTCCTGCCCCAGATGAAGACCCCTGAGAATGGGAGAGCTGCTGACGGGTTTCTTTTAGCTGCTGCTGCAAGACAAGGATGGTGCTCTGCATTCCCTCCACCTCCTCATCTAGCTGGATGATAAAATCATTCAGCTCTAGGAGTGACAATTCAGGAACAGACAAAAACAAAGTCAGAAGAAAACACCAAGGTAGGAAGATTAAAGACACTAATATGATATGTAATCACAGCTAGCCAGGCCATCAGATGTAGACGCAATATTCTCACCATCTTGGCTGCTCTTAAGCTCCTCGCTGTACTTCTTCTGCAGGGCCAGCTCAGCCTCCAGCTGGGCGATGCGTCCCTGGGACAGCTGCCGACCCAACTCCTGGTTTTCCTGAATCAGCATTCGACACTTGGCCATCAGTTTCTTCCCTGTTTGGCTGTAAGGGAAACAAGTCTCACATCACACAGTGAACCAGGAGACAAACAACAGGCAAAGAGGTCCCGCTGGGCTGATCCACTTTGCGATTTGCCACGGGTCAACAAACTCTTCAGCCTGGTTGTCCCTAAATCGATCTAATACCAACAGAAATTTAAATCAAGTCATTGAGACTTCAAAACAAAGCAAAAATGATCAGGAACCCACTTACACAAATCTGTCCTGTACAAACACGTAATTAGTTCTTGTAAAATAAGGAAAAACATTTTTTTCTGTAAGTGAAATTAAAAGCTGAATGAGTTGTACTGAAAATGGTCTGCACTGTGGCTAAAAATCAATACACTGTTACACTGTACCTTCATTGGCCATACTGTATGTTGATGAAAAGTGAGCATTTTAGTAACAATTGTGTCACTACCAAAACTTTCAATTTCAGATACTTTTGCTCACTGGATGTGAGGAACAAGCAGAATGAGAAAAAGTAACACAGCAGAGTAATATTAGGATGACCCACAACAATTTAAATACCAACCTTTAGCCAGGAGTATCAGAAAGCAATTGTGCACCGCAAAACCAGGCACAAGTTTTCTGTAACCACTTCAAATACACAAAAAGCAAGTGCTTCAACAGTAAACTCAAACAGCTTTGGGTGCTGCTTTCTCAGCATTACAAAAAGGTCAAAAAACAGAGCAACAGTCCAGCACACCATTTTACATTAGTAGGTATTATGGTTGTTCTTTTAAAAAAGCCCTAATCAAGATGTAACTGAAGTGATAATAGTTTCAAAGTACCTCAGAACCCTGATCAAGAACGAATGTTATTTATACTTATTACAATATAATTGTCCATTTACATCAATTATCATTTAACTGGAACTCTCCTTCATTCTTCATTATAACCATTACTGCAGCTAGGAAGAAAGGTGCTTTAAGATGCTCAGATCCTACTCCCACTTTAGTGAGGAAGCAGAGGAAAAACTGTTTCTTATAGAGACAGACTCCATGAGGGATTCAGTGTGCACAGTGCTAAGAGCTGTGCTACCAAAGTGAGAAAGGAAAATATAATCATCCATTTGTGTAAATGGCTGAGGGAGAGATTGTTTGGTCAATCACAAAAACACACAAATACAATCAATACATTATTATAAACTCATAACATCACTTGTTAAAGACATCTGAAGTCACAAATTGAAAACAGGACTCAGTGCACCTACAGCAGTGTGTTTAGGTATGAGAAATTAAGCAAAGCTTAATTCACCATTAAATCTTGTGCAAACATTTCTTCACACATATTCAGGGAAGGCCAATCGTGTTTCCTCGACTGTGCACACACTGCAGTAAGTGTTTGTTTCAGAGAAACAATATCAAATTAAATACCAATAAAAAATTAACAAGTCACAAAATGAAACATGTAAATACACTCTACCGTGTGTAGGCCCATGCTCAAAGACACAGGCGAATGGACTCTCATGCCTGAACCATAGTCCTTGGTGGACCGAGGATCTGGCTCTGCTCACAGTCTTAATGTCATTTCTAGCGGCTCATCCCCCCCAAAGTCTTACTTTTAAATCCTAGAAACTTTCCTCATATTATCGGAATGTATCTAGACTGTCCAAACAGTCTCTGCATTTCTCAGGCAGACTAAGCAGGTACTTGTGTGGTGTATTCCACAGTTAATGTCTTTTTAACCCAAGTATGGCAACTGTCTTTAAAATGTTCAATTGCTGTTTTAGGCTAGGGATGCTCCCTGCCTGACTCACCCTCCACCATAACCCCCCCGCCTATTTTAATATATGAACTGTCTGGTTTGAGCAGAGGGGGCGGAGAGGCCATATCCATGTCGGGAAGTGAGTGACCACCTCTTCAGGAACAGTCCAGACTCCTTCAGGCCCTTGGACGGTGAGGGGACTTGAGGGGAGAGAGCTGAAACACAAGTGTCACCTGACCATACTGTCTTTTCTCTTTAGGTTATGTGATATGTAGCTGGCACAGTGCAAGAGTACAAAAACAGTTTGGTTTTTTGCAGTGACTGGCTTTCTGTAAAGTCTGAATCTCGTGGTGAGTACAGCATTTGTCAGCCTTCCCCCCCACCATTGTTCCTGCATGTCTGCAGTGAGAGTGAGGGTGGGGGGCATGAGGAAGTCTTGACTGTTTTTTTTGTTTTTGGTGTTTTTTGGAGGGGGATTATTTTGATTGTCTTTACCTATCAGGTGTAAATTTCCAGGCACTCAGTTCATTTTGGGCCTGCTCCAGTTTGTCTTTAGTCTGTTCCAGTTCAGCCTTCATTTTGAGGAAAAACAAGTTGATGGACGGGTCCACCATGGATGACCGCAGTTGGGCCACACTCGGCTGCTGGACTTGCTTGAGGTACTGGATCTGGGTCTGCAGGATACAACAAACACGTGTGAGTGGCGGGTAAAGATAAACAAGTGTTTCAGGTGTGACTCCAATCTCTAAAAGTCATGTTCTCACATTTTTAAAAAATAATAAATAAAATCTATAAAGTTTTTAAAATTAGCATTTTCTGATATTAAATTTTTATTGAAAACTCAAGCAATTTAAGCAAGTTGCCTTACAATAATTTCAAGACAAAAGAACTGGGTGAATAATTATTTCCATATGTTAGACACATTCCTGTTCTGAGATATCAGACTGGCTCCAAACAAATGGAACTCACCTGTCAAAGTTATGATCACCTTCTGCATAAGTGGTTTTGTTTTGTTTTGTTTTTTCACATAGCAGGCAAAACAACTACTGGGCCTCAAACACAACTAGCTCAACATTTTGGCAGCCCTATTGAGAACTGTCCCGTGCTTTACATTTAAATGTGACTGCAGGGTCTCAAGTTTAAAGCCTGCGTGTTGAGCTCACCTCAGCTGCATTCTAAGAACGGCATGCGCTGCCATAAAGCAGCTGTTTGATCCACTGAGGTGTCAATCTGACAACAGCAAAGGATGGCTTGCTTAAAATAATTTACTTTTAGCTTCTTTTCCATGATCCTGAGCAACTACAAAGCAAAGCACTCTGCTGGAGCACTGGGAATAATTCAGTAACAGAAAATTACAGGAATTTAGTTTCCAACATGCAACTACTTGTTCATTTACATTCACATTCATACTTGCATATTTTATCATTATATTTGGGATACAGGTCAGTCATCTTCCAATTTAACAGCCATTTAAAAAAAACAATGATTAATTGGACTGAGGAATAAACAATAATAGCTAAGCGTAACACATTATTACTCATTCATGAGGTTTTACTCATAAAAACATTAGTCATTTTAGAGGAAAAAGGTTCAACATTCCTATTAAGACATTTCAAGTACTCAAACAAAGGCAAATAGAAGCTGAATCCCATGCAGTTATGTCTGGATTCATTTTAAAAAAGGAATAAATACATACTGTGCACTCTTGCATTTCCTGCTCCTTGGTGGCAAGTCGCATAACCAAGATGTTTTCCCTGCGTGCGGACTCCTGCTGCTGCTGCTTGAGCTTTTCCTCCGACTCCTTCAGCCCTGGAACGTCATTGGCTGAGGAAGATAGTGGTGCAGAAATGCAAAACACATCAGAAGAAAAATCCCTTTCACAGGCTGCCAGAGACAGCAACAATATGTAAAAACATTGCAATTGTTGCTGTCAAAATTAAATCATGGTTATGCCTTATAGCAAATGTACTTACAACACAGCTCCGCATATTTCGCCTCCAAGACCTGGACATAGGCTTCATGCTGTTTCCACCTAAGATGGGCAGAGTATGCGTTAGCAGCTCATCCAACACACATACCCCTACAATATCACCAATAGCAGAGCGGTTACCCACCTTGTACACAACTCCTCTCTGGTCAGAGTTTTCATGTCCGATTCACTGAGGCGAACCTGTGTAAAAGAAAATCCGAGCGCTGGTTACATAAAGAAGCCCATTAATATTTTTGGAGGGGTGGTGGTGGTTGCAGGGAGGGTCGCGACACATGATAAATAACAAGGAAAAATTAAAACATTTTTAAAAGAATCTCACCTTCTTGGGTAGAGGCTCCTCGTTGGTCATTGTGAACCCTGTAAGTAAAAAGATGACAGGAAATCAGCCGTAATTACAGCCTGGAGTCGTGTGCTCAAAGGACTGCATTATATTTTAACGCGATGGCTATCAGCACGCAGTACAACATGTATGACAACTTTGCTAACTCTGTACAAAAACTGTGGCTTACAGCTAACAATGACGCTGACGGTGTGTTGTGTTAAGAAGACCTTAACTATCCTCGCAGACCCACTCAAAGTTAATATTAGCAGTTTATAAGCCCAAGCGAGCCTTCTGTTAGCTCGTGTGACAGGCAGCAGCAGCAGCAGCAGCAGCAACGGACCGCGAGAAATGGAAAATATGCTAACCAAGGTTAACACTGAGCTGCTAATAAGGTTTAGCAGTTTCCGGTTCCAAAATAACTCCACGCAACAAAACTGCAGTGCTGCGCTTCACGTTTTTCTGTAGGTCCAACCTGGCAGCATACAATTCTTGGCTCTATTTTCCTCTCCTTGTTATCACAAAATGGCGGTGAAGGAAATGACTCCCTCCCTAGCGCTTCTTTTCCTGAGCTAGCGGGCTCTTTGGTTGCAGATATCGGGCCTTCAGCCATCAAAAAACACTTACCAGATTGGTTTCCCTCGATGTTTCTGGAACCTCTTCGCTTCAGGGTTTCGTTATGAAACGAGAATTTGTGGCTTGGTGAAATTTGCTGGGGATTTATATGTAGTCGTCTCGTTTCGGCGTGGTCACCAGCATCTTCCTCGCGGACGACGGAGCAGAATGGCTGTGGCTGCGCTGCGCTGCACTTACCGCAGAGTTGCAGGACAGCTGGGGAAAGAAGAAGGACCTCTCCCTCCGCAGATATTAACGGATTCTAAAATGCATTACTCAAGTAAACAGTCGATATTTTTTATATGATTTCGAACAAATGTGTTTGACATATTCAGAATTTCAAGTTAGTACATCACAATTTAGCTCTGCTTGTCAGTTTTTTTTCTTTTTGTTTTTTGTTTGTTTTCCCCAGTGACGGAAACAAACTTCAATAGAACTCAATCTTCTATCGTATGATAGAAATTTGTTCTTAATTTAAACATTTTCTCAATTTATTTACCCGATTTTCATTTTAACGCGAATACATGAGGTCTCGTTGGTGCTCCGTAGTGAGTCATTGGTCTCAACATAGACGATCTCCGGCATTGCTTTCACCGTTTTAGGGGAAATGTTCACGTGACTCTCTGCGTTTAGATTTTATAATAAAGCTTAAATTGCACAGCTCAGTTGGAAAAAATATTTACAATTACACAGTGACAGTTTTGCATGTTGTTATCCATATTTACATAAATTCCTAATAGATTTTTAATTAAATAAATAGACTAGCAAAAATAAGTGCATTACTCACAACACAGTGACATAAGGCACTATGGAAAGCTACCCAGAAGGGTTAATTGCAAATTGATACAGAAGGTAAGGAGCATGCTTTAATATATCCCATTGTATTATGATGCGTTTTTAACACCATCTGTCTTAGATCTCGATGTCTTTACTATTGTGTATTGGTTTCACCTGTAGTCGTTGACTATCTGGTTCTCTAATTCTTGAATACCCCCACACCATGCTGATAATGGTACGGTCGCCTCCTCTCAACTTGAAATTGTACAGTTCAAGGGCAGTTAGTTACCAGCGTATGCACTCTTGATCTGCCTGTTCATTGAGTACCCTGGGAACATGCTTTGCAGAGCTGGACAAATACGCAGGTAAATATGTTCACTTGATCATTTGGTACCAGTACTGAGCTCACACTACACATGGAGTGGGGCAACTCCTGACTCCTGCTAGCAGCAGTTGTTCATGAACATGACTGTTGCTTGTTATTGTAGCTACATGTTAGCTAGCCGAATTGCTAACTTAGTTTAGCAGCTCAGCTAGGTTAGTTTGTGGCGCACCAAAGAGTTT
Organism: Apistogramma diplotaenia; assembly: GCA_015052665.1. NCBI lineage: Eukaryota > Metazoa > Chordata > Actinopteri > Cichliformes > Cichlidae > Apistogramma > Apistogramma diplotaenia. The sequence continues at coordinate 23,036 of VOQJ01033636.1, read as the reverse complement.
TGTTTATTTAACGCGTGACCATGCAGTTATGAGCTGATGTAGAAAATTTGAAACCGAATGTCTTATATACTGAACTCATATCATCTGTTCAGCGAACTGATATATACGTGAATCTGCTTTAGCAGCTGGGTAAATCCAATATCAACACCAGACATTAGGTCACCTGTTTAAGGAAGCGCAGACTAATTCAAAATCCCACCTCTGCTACCCTTTAGGAAACTGAAATAGCCCAGCTTATTTGCACAGCTCCAGCGATAGCTCCTTAGCAAAGTTATTTCTGTTCTCCTATGCATTAGGAAACCAAAGGTTACAAGTTCGTATATGTCAATTTCTGTTGCAAGTTGTCCCCAAATAACTGAATAATAGCTTCTTTCTCATTCCCGCTATCCCTTCGTAGTCTGCGTCTTGATGATGTCATGCTTTATTATTTTGTTTCTTAGGTGTGCAGCCAGCCTCAGCCAGACTGTCAGTAAGGTAGCTGCATCGAGGCAGAAGCACACTCTTCCCGACTTGACATATGACTATGGTGCCTTGGAGCCCTATATCAGTGCAGAGATAATGCAGCTGCACCACAGCAAGCACCATGCAACATATGTCAACAACCTCAACGTCACAGAAGAAAAGTATCAAGAGGCACTTGCAAAGGGTATGTGCAGATTCACAGACCTGTTCTGTTCACTCCAACACTAATTAGAAATGAATACTTTCAAGATTTTGACATTTATGTGAGTTTCCCTTTAAACAAATTAGTTTAACCTAAAATGTTTGAGAGAAACTGAGACCTATGTTAATTTGAATTGCATTTTAGGAGATGTGACAACGCAGGTTGCCCTCCAGCCTGCTCTCAAGTTTAATGGCGGAGGCCACATTAATCACACCATCTTCTGGACAAATCTCTCTCCAAATGGTGGAGGTGAGCCACAAGGTAAGGTAGAAACATGTTTACTAAGCTGTAAACTGTCATTTATTTTATTTTCTACTCTGGAGTGGATATTGAAGATAAAACCAACAGGAGGCCACAAAAAGTACTCCCTCAGATGTGTGAGTAGCTGTTTAACTATTCTCTGGCAAAGTTGCCTTAATAACTTGGCAAACTTGCTAGTATGTCAAGGGTTATAGTTTCCTCCCCAGTGCTATGAATTGGTGATCAGACTGAGGCATGATTCATGGCCAATCTATTATCTATTTATAATACATATTATACATCTTCTTGTTTGTCTTTAATCAAATAATTTAATTTGGCTCTGAAACTATAATACAGCTCTCTTATTGAATGTTCAAGTTAATTTCATAATTTTTTTTATAAAGGTTGGTTCATCTGATTGAAGTGTTTTTTAGCATCTCAGCTGACTGCAGGTTTCCCCAACCTTGTAAATGGTACAGTTGCAAAAAGACTTACACCACTGCCTAAAAATGAGGCTCAAGCTCAGTTTCAAGATTGGTATGCAAATTGTCATGACATTTGATCGGTAGCCACGAGTTCTGTTCAGCATTAAGGAATGGTTATAGTCTTAAAATTATCACTTGGATGAGTGAAATGTTTCTCTTGCTGAAAACACTTCAACCAGAATAACAGAATCAACTTTCTGGGGGTTCCTTGCCTAGATTGAGCGTGCATGAAGCTACTTGTGATTTTCTGTTTTGTGCCATTTCACTGAAGACCGCCCATCTGTTTCGCATCTTGCAGGAGAGCTAATGGAGGCAATCAAACGGGACTTTGGCTCCTTTCAAAAGATGAAAGAGAAGATGTCTGCTGTTACTGTGGCTGTGCAGGGCTCGGGCTGGGGGTGGCTGGGTTTTGAGAAGGAGAGTGGGAGACTTCGCATTGCTGGTTGTGCTAACCAGGATCCTTTGCAGGGGACAACAGGTCAGTTGAAAATCTCTTTGAAGTAGAGATGCGACTTGATCTTCCTTCTACAGTATGGCATCAGCATAATGCCAATTATGAAATGTTTCTTGTTTTGGTTTGGTTTTTTTGGCACTTAGGTCTCATCCCCCTCCTTGGTATTGACGTATGGGAGCATGCCTACTACCTTCAATACAAGAATGTGCGACCCGACTATGTGAAGGCTATCTGGAGTGTAATCAACTGGGAAAATGTAAGCGAGCGTCTTCAGATGGCCAGAAAGTAGAAGCTAATGTACAGCAACCCCTAGGACCTGGATCACATGGTAGTTGCAAATAACTCAGTTCTGCCTGCACTAAAACAGAGTTTTAAAAATCAGACTTAAAACAATTGAAACCATTAATTTGATTAAACTGTCTCTAAAATGTTTTTCTTTCTTTCTTTTTTTATAGCATAGATTATACAGTATTTATGTATAAAACTGAAGCAAGCAGGCAAGCTTATTTGCAATTGCTGTTTATCTCTGGTCTGTTCCTAACCACTAGTAATTTTCAAAACGCACAATGGACAACTTAAATGTCAGCGCTGGCTTCTGCCACTCACATAAATGATGGGTGGCACACTTTGGTGTAAGATAACAAGAGTGCATATTCAGATATCTGTGTTTTTGTCAGGTTAAGCCGCTCTAAAATCAGACATTGTTGCAGTCCTTGTATTTGATGTATTATAATAAAATAATTTCAGTTGTACAAGCTTGATTCTTCATTCTTTGTATTTGTACGATTCCCAAATCCCCCAGTGTGGTTTTCAAAGTTGTAAGAGAAAGCTGGAGTAAAAATACAGTTCCAAACTCTGTTAAATTCAAATCCCGAGTGCAAAGTTCAGAGTGTAATACAACTCACTCTCGAGATTTAAGATGCTAGTTTTATAGCCGTATGTATTTTTCTACAAAATTTAGCAGGGAACATGAGGTTATGAGAAATGAGTCATTATTTTTTTCTGTGCTAGTTTGTATATTAAAGAATGCTGATATGAACGTGTGTTGTTTAAATTTTAACTGTTGCCAATCAAATGGTGAATAAGCTACTCTGTAGGGTTTATTTATTTGTAAATCTGATGTGATGACGTCAGTGCCTCACCAACCATGACCCTTACTGCACGTCACTATCTGCATTCTTGCTCTTGCTTCTTCACTTCAGCCAAGAAGGCTTCAAATCCAGGCAGAAAAAGCTCCGACACTGCAGCCTTGCTGATAAAACCAGCTTTAGTTGAAACAAGAAGGTGATTGGAGGACAGTAATTACCAGCACTGCAATAAAGATGATATAAACCTGGTGATTCTGTGAAGCTGAAAAAGCTTCATTTCAATCATAATCTGTCACAATGCGCTTTATTTACAATGTTGCCAAAAGAGGGCAGTGTTTCCTAAAAGTTTGAGCCATGGTTAAAGGCCTGTGCAAAACTCTTGAGCCATCCCTTATTTTTTATCTCAACGTGGTCTCCAGGTTTTCTGGATGTGTTTCATTTTGTTTCTGTGGACATTTGCTGCTTTTTCACTTATTTCTAGTGCAGTCCTTGTGCCTGAACATCTTATGTGATGTGTCCTTAAAGAGAAAACTGGACAGCTGACGATCAAAAGAAATAGCAGGCCTAAAAAACTATGTACAACAGATGAACAGCACCTGAAATTCATGCCTGTAGGAAAAAAAGTCCAGCAAAGATCAGTTGATTCATTGACTGTTCAGCAAAGCCTAGTCAGAAATGGTCCCGGTGGAAGGATGGCTGTCAGGAAGCTGTTCTTAAGGAAGGGAAATGGGGAGAAAGGAGAGATACAACTGTGCATGTCTACAGTGATCTTTTGATTGGAATTATGAACACACAAAAGTGCCATCAAATTTTATCCACCATAAAATACCATCTAGAAAGCATCTTATTGCAAATGGCTTCATTTACAATGATCCCAAACACACTGCACAATGCAGTAAAAGCATACCTGGAGAAGGAAAAAAACTCCACATTGGAATCAGTCGTGGATTGGCCTCCCCAGAATCAGGAGCTCAACTTTGTTGAAGCAGTGTGGGATCATCTGGACAGAGAATGGAACGAAAGGCAGCCCAACATCCAAAGAAGAGCTTTGAATCTCCTTCAAGAAGCCTGTAGAATTATCCCTGAAGACTACTTCAGAGAAATTACTAAAACCTGCCCAAGAGAATTCAGGCCGTGCTGTAGAAAAGAGGCGGTCGTATAAAATATTGAGTTTAAAGCTTGTTAGAATTGTACAAGCTCTGCTTTTGCCTTATATACATTTCCTTTTATGTATTCTCTCTATACTCATTAATTAAGTGCTTGAAACGAATTAATGAAAAAGAAATTGCAGCAAAGGCTGTGAAACTTTGAAAATTTTAATGTTTAAACCTTTGTCTGCACGTTTTAAAGTGCATTTAAAAAAAAAACTCCACTGATGTCTGATGTTGTTTTCAGAATTATATCAGTGACAGGTTTCGAGACAAATGGTTTGCAGCTGGTTTGTCTCATGTCATCAAAATTTCTCCCATCCTTCTCTCATCGACTAAGACTAACCACTCTGCCGGTGGGAATGCTACACTCGAGGTATCCCCTCCTTTTCCTGGCAGCAGTATCATCATGTAGAGACATGACCCATCATTTTCAGTGGACATCGTGATGTTAAACACATTTTTTTCTTTCTTTGGGCATTACTGAGACTAGAATTAGCAAAGTTTTTATTTATTCCCGAATGAGCTTTTTCTCAGATCAGAGTTTGCCAATTGAATGACTTACAGGACAAATCTGTAAAAGTTTAAATTCTGTCACATGGACTATAACTGCAAAATCAGGCCTACAGGCCTTTAAACAGATTCTGGGCTAAACCAAGAATGGCTTTGGTTCAGTCAGAGCACACAAACAGTACAAGCACACAAAACTTGAAGTAGTTTAATTTGTGACGTTGACATCACTAGCCTTTAAAAACAAAAGTATTCCAATTTATAAGAGGATGACTCTGAATGTGGCCTACTTTTGGTCTGTAAGTTTGAGCGTGCCAAGAAGTATTTCCCTCATCTACAAGTCGTAAAAAAAGATGGAAAGCACTCAGGATAGTTTCTTTAGCTTCTGGAAGGGAAGAGAGGAAAATCTTGGGCAAATGTCTCAGTCATGTCTCAGTCACTCAGTTTAATTCTTTTTTCAAAACCACCTTTCTTCTTTACCCCTCTACCCTCCACACTTTGTAGTACAGCCAAGACTCAGGTAACATCTAGACAAACACACATGTATACATTTAGCTTTGTTGATTATCCCGTTTTCTTCAGAAATGGTTTGAACTTTCACTTTTTTATACACACATTTCATAGGAAACACAAGCTCTGCTGTCGTTGCGGTTTCTTGCACACAAGCATGCAACGAGACTCGCATGTGGCTGTGTCTCGCATCCTGATTTTTATTGTCAGCGCCTAAGTAGTGGAAATGCATGACCCAACAAATACTTTGCTCTTTACTGATTAAAACTGTGGCCTTGACTTCCACACTTGCAGACTTCACATTTTCTTCCAAAGCACTGTTTAAAGGTTGTCACAAATTTGAGCCACAAATGCTGGATGTGCCAAGAAAGAAGAAAAACACAGAAACCTTCAGAAATAACAACATATTATTCTTTCAGACTTAGCTCTTTTCTTCCCTTCTCGAGCCTTTTATTGTGTTTTCGAACACAAAGTGCTGACAGATGCTTGCAAGGGAAGCTCCAGAGTTCTTAATGTGAAGGTTTTATTTGGAGTGGGTTCCTTTGTTTGCTGAGGTCTCACTATTTTTGATAAGGGTGAGGGTCGGTGGAGCTGGAGCTAGATGACCCGACCTTGTGTCCTCTGTTTTGCTTCTCTGAAGGCCTCAGGGACTGCCTGGCTGCTTGAGGGGAGAGTAGATGAAGAAAAGGGGGAAAAGAGAACTCTGTGGTGGGATGAACTTCTGAACTCTTGTAACGATAACACTTATTTTCATAATGCATCATAAATGTATCTTTACATGTGTCTGTAGGTGAAAAACCTGGTCTCACAATATTTTTATAGCACATACCCACAGTGTATTTGTCATTTACCTCCATCCAAGCAACATATACTTTTCACATGACTCCATCCTGAATAGAGGTCAAGAGCTTTAGTCTCCTCTCTGCCTCCCAAACCTTTTTTCTTTCTTCAACTTTTTCATCACATTTCTAGGATCCACCAGACTGTCCTCCAACCAGCAAAGCTGCCCCATGTTGCTTCTGTGTGAACGGCCTGTACTATTTGCCCTAGACAAGCTATCATTGTCCCATTTGGACTGGAAAGTGAGGTGTCAACACTCAGGAGGTAAAACTTTCCAGGATTCATCAGCCGCTGTTCCTGGCAGAGAGGGCGACGGAGCTAAATTCAGGGCACCCGTTTGGGTTTGAGCCTGAAACTGAGTGCTATAGAGAGGCAGCTCTTCAGCAGGCGCCAAGCGCCAGGAACCAGGCATTTCAATGAGTATGAGGCAGCAGGGTTTTGTGGGAAACTTTGTCCATCTGAGTGCTTGCTCGTTCATCATGGCTTTTGAAAAGACCGGGCAGAAACACACCCTCAAGAGCTTGAGTAAAGTGGAAGTGTATACATTATATTTCTTTCTCTGTTAGTGTTTCATGTGAGCGTTAACGTTTCTACAAATAAAACTCTCCAAAAAGTCTGAGCTACAAAGAGAAGAAAGGAAAAGGGTCTTTTTAGCGAGAGGGTGTGACTGCGTCTGCCTAATTCTTTGCAGTTATGTAATAGTCACTTGCACCAATGAGTCTAAAGGCTTGTGGACATCGTTTAGGCAGCAGAGGGTGATAAATCACTGCAGGCCTGAGGTCACATGAGTTTATGTGGGACCGATCCAAGCTTGACAAATCCACATGAGATCACAGGCTTTTCTTCTTAAAAAATGAACAGTTCACCTCACTGCCAAACGTGGCTCATTTAATGATACAAGCTGTAGACCTAAGATCTTTGTCTCCATGATATGAACAATAGCTTGTGGGTCATTTTTCATATTTATGAATATATATATAACATCAGGAGTGTGTTCTTTTAATCTTGAAAGTGAGAAGCTTTGAACCCAAGCACTTGTTTGGAAATATTTTCATGGTATTTTTCCTTTTCCATATCCATCATTTTTTTAAGCTGCTTCCTCTGTTTCTCTAGTATTTGTCTCGACAATTAAGCTTGAATGCGATTCAATAATTTCTTTGGATTTAATCAAGAGAGTGGATAAGTTTTTCTGTCAAAAAATTGGCTGTCTTTTCTCCTTCTTTACAGAGTCAGCACTCGGCAGATCCTTTTTGGCTGGGTACTCAGGATGTCAGAGGAAAGAAACTGAAAAGAAACAGAGAAATTGGAGGATACCCAAACACTAGAGTATTAAAATACAATAAGGTGCCTTCATCTGCAGCAGACTTGACTTCCTTGTGGGATGGAGCTATACCCGGTCCAAAATGACCTGTCTGTTCATGTCTGTTCTGGTGGTCTCATAGAAAAAAAACCCCTAAATACACAAATATTCTTTTGAGTGTCGAAAAAGGTGACAGACATGATAAGTGACATTTTTTTAAAAATCTGATTTCCTTAAATATATGTGGAACTCTAACTAGGATCTAAACAATTGTTAAATGCTTCCCACAGACTATGTACACAAGATAGGCATAGATATGGGCGACTCCTGTGGTTGCAATAGCAATAATAATAAAAAAAAAAACCCTCAGAAAATTACTCTACATTTTGGGTTATAGTGCCAATTGATAGTTTTTAGTTTTCTATAGTACAGTATATTTATTTTCGGAGTTACAATCACACTTGGTAAGATAAAGAACCTAAAATAAAGAATAAAGAAGGAAATGTTTATCTTACAGGTGTGTAAAGCACTTGTTTTCTCAGTTTAAATCCATCTCTTATGTACACTTAAACATATAAAAAGCCTAAATTACTTTTTTATATATATTTCTAATTTAACATCTTGGCTAGCCTAAAATTTTCCGGGCCAAGTTCATAGTATAAGATATAAAGGTCCCAAAATGCGTACAAGCTACTTTTTGGCCGGGGAAAAAATAGCCGAACTTTGGTATTTTTCATGAAGTCATAAAATGATCATAATTTATGTGAACTTTATGAAATTACACCTCCAAGGTAACATGAATGAAATCACCTGAAATTAGATCTGTTTCCTGAATGCACCACATGGCCTTGTTTACACCAACAACCAACCAGAAGGCCTCATCACGGTCACGTGACCAACTGCAAATTGTACATGCAACTGTCACAAAACGGGGCCAAACGAAGTCGCCAGGATGAATCCAAGCTGGGGTGAGTTTCAATGGTCCGGCGCGGTGCGGAGAGAACCGGCGGTGTTTTAGTACCATTTTTATTTTAAAGAAAACTCCAAGTGTTTTAGAGTGACCACTTAACCTAACCCCAGTAAGTTCATGTCTGTGGGCTGTGGGAGGAAACCGGAAAACATGCAAACTTCACAGAGAGAGGCCTGGGCCAAGGTGGAATCTAACCGATTTTGGAATAGTTATTGATATATATGAGTTGAAAATTCAGTCAACTTTAATTTGGTGTAAAAATATTTAAATAGAAGTTGACCAGTGTCAAGTGACCATAATTATATAACATTTAGCGAAGTGCTGCCAGTACCTGCTTCAATAATGTGGAGGTCTGGACCTGGTGGGGGGGCATCCATGACTGAGTGTTTCATCGTGTGATTGTGTGCTTTTCTATCTAGCTATCTAGCTTTTACCGCATTGGCAGTGTGTTTGGGATCCTTGTCATGCTGAAAAATGAAGCTGTCACCAATCAGATGCTTTTCAAATGGTATTTTATTGTAGCTCAAAATCTAATGGCAATTTTGTATGTTTGTAATTCCATCAATTTTGACAAGGACCTTGTTTTATAACGTCACTTGAAAAAAACAGAGTAGCTGTAAAAATAAGAAAACTATACCTGCAAAATAATCCTTTTACACAACTTACTGCTCTGGCTGCATTATGCATAAAATATCCTTTGCAATAACATGCTGTATATAAACCGACTAACATCGTTCAGATACTTGTTTTCGACTACTCCCGATCAAAGGCATCCTAATAAAATCAGAGGTCCATCTGAGGCGGAACGAGACATTCTATCCTAGCAGTTCCATATATGCTGTGTCTGCAGTTTTCCTCTCTTAACGCTTAACAATTCACCATGGAAAGCTGGCTGTGTTAGCAGCAGCAGACATATATTTTCCTGAACATATAATAGTGGAGAATCTCCTTCTAACACATGCCATCTGGAAAGCAGGTCATTTTACAAATACACATGCAGAGAAATAAGAATGTAGAGTAAGCTGTGGCTTATCGTAGCAAAGCACACGTCTCCTGACTGAAACCGTAGACCTCTTGTCTGTCACAGTCGCAGGGTTCTTGTGGGTTTTTCAGCTTTGAATTCTTACTTAATATATTTGAGTTTGGGTTTCTGTTTATGTATCAGTGCTCCTCTGTCGTTTGAAGATTTGATTGTTTTTTTTTGTTTGTTTGTGGGCTGATTTTTGATTCCTAGTTTAATGTCTAGTTCCAGTAGTGTTAAGCCTGATTTTTGTTGTAATATTTGAGCTCTGGTTCCTGTTTAGTTTTCATGGTGTTTTGGATGCCTGTTGTGTTGGCTTTATGTTTTTGTGTTACTTTCACTTCCTATCTTGAACTTGCTATTTGTTTGTGTGTTTTGGTCCCTCCAGTGTTTCCCTGTTTTTTCTCTTTGACTTGTCTTTGTGTCCTCCAGTGTTCCCTCATCTTCAGCGTCACGTTTAGCGCGAGTCTCGTCACCGTGATTAGTATGTCTGTTTAGGTTGTTTCCTGTCTTACAGTGATAGTTGGGTTTCTCTGGTGTTTTTTTCTTCTCTCATTGTCTTGATTGCTTTCACCTGTCTCTCATTTCCTCCTTTCCAATTCCCAGTTACTCCTCCGTGTATAAATAATCCGGCCTCTGGTGTTTCCTTTACTCCCGGTTTGTGTATTTCTGCATATTTATTTTTTTGTGTATGTGTTGGACTTTGTGTTTCAAGCTGAATAAAAGCTCATTATTTGTTCATTTGACCCTGTGCTTGGGGTCTCCCCACGCCACATTATAACACTGTCTTAGTGTTGCATGTGTGCTGCTTACATTCATCAACATTTCATTTAATGCGCTTTAAAACTGATGTTGATGCCACACACAATTTTTTAAAATTTTTTATCCAGATGTACTAACAATTTTTACCAAAAAGAAAATCCGATGACCCACTAAAAAAGATGTCTCATTTCGATGACAAGCAGTAAACAGCACCAATCAAATCCATCTGTTTCTTTCAGGGTGGGGGGTGTTTTATTTGTGTTTGTTTGTTTTTGCTATTTTAATATTTATTTGTTTAGATGGTTTTATGGACAAAGAAGGACAAAAGTAAACATTTACAGTGCTTAGTGGTCAGATGTGCTGAAGGAAAGATTTAAACTTCTGAGTTATTTTTAATTCTTCACACACCTACTTCAGTCAGTTATTGTGCATAAAGTCAAGTAAAACCACATCAATTTCTTCAAGTGAGGTTTGAAATTGCCAAATGACTATTTCGTTTTGAAACATATCCTTACATGATTTGATCTGTTGTAACGCTATCTAGACAGTGATACCAAAAATGGTATTTTAAGTGTCCAAAAACCAAGTTAGTAGCAATATTTAAAACCTCTTTAGGGCAAAACAACAGATCCACTTAGCGCTGACCACCAGCCACGCGAGAAAATAACCCCAGAAAGCATTCGATTATCGGCTCATTACCTGAAACTGATCTAGAGTGTGATCCAATAATCACAGCAAGCTATTTTAATCTGTGAAACAGTTCTAAGCTGACTTCATATGTCATGTATAATGAGATCATGCTGGACAGAAGAGACATTTGTCTGTATTTTTGCAGGGATACATCAGAATCCATTCATCATACCCTTCTGTTATATTTCATTGTCTGTCTAAACACATCTCCACATGGAAAACTAGCAGCAGAAACCAGCATGGAAAAAATGACTGGGTCACATCAGAAAGTATTTTGAAAAGAGAAGAAAAAAATGTGGTCAAAGCTACTTTCAATGTCACAATGGCAGATTTTTCACCTCTTGTCCAGAGAGTTTGATAACGAAGAGAAAAGAGAGTTTGTTTTTTTTTTCCATGAAGGCAACATACAGAAGTTTTCAATAGAAGACCTGGGGTGGGAGCTGATTCTCCTGCTGTCCGCCCTCACAAACCTGAATATGATTAGAAATGGTGACTAAATGAGACAAAATGATTATGAAGTCTGAACTGCAGCTCTTTGCCATGAACCAGCCTTTGATTGTAAGTCAGTTTAAAACCCTTAAATGTGGCCACTTCATGCCGCAAGAAGGGAAGTGTGAGACCGGAGGGGATCTGGTTGAAGATGATAGCAAAGGTAAAGCTTCTTATATAAGAGATCTGCAGAAGGTAGAGCTGCTGTTTAATGCCCATGTTTTCCTGCATATATGTGTGTGCGTGTGTGTGTGTGTGTGTGTGTGTGTGTGTGTGTGTGTGGGGGGGGGGTGAGTTTGGAGATTCTTCCTGCCAGGGGATTTTCCATAGTCACTGCTGTGTTCAGAAACAGATGCAATATTGGCAGTCAAATCGGTATTCGGGTAGACAGACATAGAAAACGAAGCCCTCAGAGCATTCTTCTGACTGTCCCAGCTAATTTCACATTCAGCCAACTTCATACTGCCATTCCTTTTTTCATACAAGGAACCCTTCTTATATTCATTTCATTAGCCTGCACTATTTTACACATTAGTCTGCTTCCTCTCTCACTTTTCAGCTCTCCTTGAGGGTTTGTGAATTATGTTTCTCCACTGCAACGAGCGTGCAGTTAATGTCACTCATCCGTTATCTGAGAGATGCATTTCATGCTTTGTTTGACTCAAATCTTGTACTTTTTACAAGTTTTTTAAAATGAAGTTAGAACAGTAAATGAATTCTGTGAGCTGTCTGTTTTGTTTGCTGTGCCTCTTCCAGTCTGCCTCTGCTGCTCTAAGTCCATGTGAGGTGATTCAGCATCAGTGTAACTCTTTAAGGCAGCACGTGAGTGACCTCATCCTCACACATCTGCTGCAGTGTTTTACTAACCAGAGCACCACCGCAGTCTGCAGGGGTTATGGTCAACACATGCACGCGCACACGCATGGTCCTGATGACTGAATTAATACAGTGCATACGTATCCTTTCAGATATATAAACAAAACGTTTCAATATACATACTGCAGACAATGCTACACACACACACAATTGCTTTCACAGGCACATACTGTAACAGAAATGTGTAAAAAGTCCTTGTGTGTGTGAGATTAAAAATAGCAATGGTCAAATAACTGTTTTTGTAATTGAGGCGCTACATATTTGTGGAGAAGTACAAAATAGAAAAATGACTTTAACCTACATGCAAAATAAAAAATCTTTAGAGAGAAAAAAAATGTTAAATGTCACCACTATAAATACAAACTTCACAGCTACCTTAATAGATTTCTTGTGGCTATTTTTGGCTGTGAAACAAGTGAACATGTAAACACCACATTGCTGAATTATTACCTTGTGAAGTAGCAGCGAACATGTTGACAACATGTCCTTTTATGGAATACACCCGGCAGACATATTAGTATTAAATAATATAATAGTACATTTTATTTAATAGGCGCCTTTCTGGCACTCAAGGTCACGGCACAATAAATACAAAATGTAATTAATTAATTAAAAGTCAATTCTTTATTGTAAGTGTGCTATTAACTCTGTAGTGAGCTTTGTTCATCGCATCCATGTTGCACCCATCTGTAAGCATCTTATGCTGTGTTGCCTTTGTTCCTCCCACGTGCTTCTGTTTGTTGGCCATCGTCTTGCCTCAGCCAGCCAACACAGGCATCTCCTGTTGTGATGTGACTTTTCCGTGCTGACCTGTGACCAATCAGTCTGAGAAGGGCTCAGTTTGTTCTTTCAAAGCAACTCCCGGCTCTGCAGCTTAGGATGTTTTTTAGCAGTGAATCATTAAAAAGAGTTAAAATAAAAATACTCCCCTGGAAGTCTCTTCAGGAAACAGCATTCAAAATTTTCCATGTATGACTTCTCTTTGCTGTGAGATAGCTTTTCAAGATGTGAGGTGTTTCTTTTTCGTCTTCTTTTTATTTATTTTTTTAAATCAAGATTTAGTGGTGTAATGCATTTGCTGAGAGGGAGGGAGATCAATGCATATTTTTAATTCCCAGCTTGAGGGCTATAAGACACTAGACAACATGTGGGTCAAGCACTTCCGATTCTTGAAATGTTGAGTCACAGTATATGTCTATATGTCTTTTTCTGTTGTTGCGTGTGATTGAAATGTGATTTAAATGAGCCCACCCACCACTTTAATCATACTCTGGATCTTATCCTGACATATGGCATAGAAATTAAAGAATAGAGTAGAAATAGTACAGTAGTTTCTAAGCATCAGTCTTTCATTATTATGCTCTTCAATGCCATGTGCCAACACAGTGCAGAACAGCTGTAGCCTGGAAAAAGAGTTTATTGCTTTATAAAGAAAGCACTCCGTGCAGCTAGGACATCTTACTATTCATCATTAATTGATGAAAATAAGAACAACCCCAGGTTTGACAAAGAGTCAGAGCTCTATTGAGCCCAGTATTCCTTTCACTTTAACTAGAAATGACTTCATGGATTTCTTCACAAACAAAATTTTAGACATTAGTGAAAAAAATTATTCATAACCATCTCAAAGACTTTTCTTCATGTTCGTCTGCTTTTAGCACTGCTGGTATTTGTTTAGAATCTCTCGCTCCAAATAATCTTTCAAAGTTAACTTCAATAGTCACTTCCTCCAAACCATCAACGTGTTTATTAGATCCTATTCCTACTAGACTGCTCAAAGAAGTCCTTCTGTTTATTGATGCTTCTGTTTTAAATATGATCAATTTGTCTTAATTAGTTGGCTATGTACCACAGGCCTTCAAGGTGGCAGTAATTAAACTGCTACTTAAAAAGCCATCACTGGACCCAGCTGTCTTATCTAATTATAGGCCAAACTCCAACCTTCCTTTTCTCTTAAAGATTATTGAATGATCATCTTCAGAGGAATAATTTATTTGAAGGTTCTGTGCTAGGACCAATTTTATTTACACTATACATGCTTCCCTTAGGCAGTATTATTTGAAAACATTGCATCAATTTTCATTGTTATGCAGACAACACACATCTTTATATATCCATGAAGCCAGATAAACTTTCCTTTATGATAAAGCTTATAGTTAGGGCTGAATCAGGTGACCCTGAACCATCCCTTAGTTAGGCTGCAGTAGGCCTAGGCTGCTGGGGGATTCCCATGATGCACTGAGTTTTTCTTTTCGGTCACCTATTTTTACTCTGCATATACCCCACTGTGCATTTATTCATTACTTATTATTAATCTCTGTCTCTCTTCCACTCATGTCTTTTGCCCTGCCTCGCTCTCCTCAGCCCCAATTAATCGCGGTGACTGCCCCTCCCTGAGCCTGGTTCTGCTGGAGGTTTCTTCCTGTTAAAGGGGAGTTTTTACTTTCCACTGTCGCCAAGTGCTTGCTCATAGGGGGTCGTTTTGAATGTTGGGTTTTCACTGTAATTATTGTTGGGTCTTTACCTTACAATAAAAAGTGCCTTGAGGCGACTGTTTGTTGTGATTTGGTGCTGTATAAATAAATTTAATTGAAAAATGTAATTGATCTCTGCAGGCGTATGGGTGGTGTACTGTATGCTCACACACACGGAAGAACTTGTTTCTGTTTATTCCACATCTGTCAGTATCCCTCTGTGCATAAATAAATTCTGTCCCTGAAATGCTTTCCAATGACAGTTAAATGATAAGATAAATGATAAGTAATAACTATTGTGAGAACAAGGACTAGATTTATTATGTCTTTGCTTAAAAACTGCCCTCTGCACTTGTTTGCATTTGTTGTTCTTGTGTTGCCCATTTCTTCAGCCTCTGGCAGAAGAGTGAAACATTTACAACCTTGCAAAAGAGGAGAAGCTGGCTGATACATAGCAGTAATTTCAAGTATTTATTTATTTATTTTAATCATTAAACCCAAGTTTGGTGTTTCCCAGCTTGGGTCAAACAGCATTTGGAAACAGTTCTTTACATTTTAAAAATTAATTTATGTGGAGCTGTGTTTGACATATAGGCTCCTGACAGCCTGCACAATCTCTAGTGGGTTAAAATGAATGCTAATAATTATTTGGCAACAACTGTGCTGTGTGCTGATCCACTGCAGCCAAGGCTGATTGACTTTGAAGGATCAGAGCAGCTGAGAAGCACTATCACATAACTCAAAGGCAAATGGGGATTGAGTCCAACACAATAACACACATATTCCACCTTCATACAGCACCTGGCAGAGAAATAAGATTTTCTCAGGTCCACAAATGAGCTGAGAGAGAGACAGAGCACTTTCTATCCTGCACTTGCATACAGAGCCATGTCTGCTTTATGCTTTATATTTATGCTAGCCCTGCTTTACAATGTGTTTACAGTTTAATCTATTCTGGTGACGCCATTCCTTCTTATCATATTCCAGACATCTGATGTAACATCCTACTAATTTAACAAATGTTAAATATGTTTTTGCCAACCCAACAAAAAGCTTACAGTATGTATACAGTGAAAAGGGGAGTTTTTACAGGACTTTCTGTAGTCCTGTGCCAAGATCAAACCTCTTCTCTCTAAAAAGAACACTGCAGCAGGGCTTAGGTTTGTAGTCAGAACAAACCACATGACTTCTGGAATGTCAGTGTACAGTTTAAAGGAATTAGTTCATGCAGTTTGTCATCCTACCAGCAATGTTCTTTGGACAGACAAAGCCAAAGTGAAGACTTTTGGCCATAATTCACTGCCAAAACCTAACACAATATATCAGCACAAACACCTCATTCCAGCTGTCAAGCACAGTGGTGGAGGGGTGGTGATTTGGGCTTGTTTTGCAGCCCCTGGGCACCTTGCAGTCATTGAGTCGACCATGAACTTCTCTGTATACCAAAATGTTCTAGAGTCAAATGTGAGGCCATTTGTGTGACAGCTGAAGCTTGGTCCTTAGTCTTACACATGACACATAACATTGTGTAAAGAACGAAAAGAGAAATTTTAAGAGGCATCAATTTCCTGTCTTATCTGCACACCTGATCAATCAGTGCTTGAAGAGGGTGCAAATATCTGAGTGTTAGGTTCAGGTAATTATGATAAAGTTAAAGGGGTTTGGGATGCTTCTAGAGAACCTTTTGAATCGCTGATCATTTATCTGGGAGTCTTCTAGAATATAAAACATTACTGCCTTGATAACTTTCCATAACAGTAATATTTGGCCTCGAAGGCCTGTCTCAACTCCATTGCAGAGTCTTGGCATCTGATAAGCCTTCAAGCTGAATTTCCTGCTTTGTATTTTATCTTATCACTGGTACCAACACAGCCTCCATGTGTTTTTCCTTTATTTTCTTTCTCATTTTTTTTACTTTTCAGTCTGATCACAGCCTAATAAATTAGAACTAGGAGAACAAATATGATGGGGCAAATCCTTTTTCCTCTCTTATTTGAAGAAAAACAAGGAAACCAAATAATTGTCCAAGTGTGTGCAGACTTATTTTACCCAGTGGTTACCTTTAACTTTCCACAGACAAAAAAATCGACATGCTCCTAATCCATTATATGGAAATATATTGTATTATATTTTATTTTAAGACATGTGCTTATCTTTCTAACGAGTTTGCTAAGAAGATAGATAGTATTCTTGGCAACAAAAGCAAATGCTGACCTTTCCCTTTGTTCTTGCCTGTGTGGGAATTTTTTGCAGTCATTAGGGACTATTTTTAAAATGTGTTTTGGAATGATGAATTAATATGAGAACCATTTAAAAACTATAAATGATGAAATCATTATCTTTGAATTCAACAATTGGGGCACCATACTGGAAAGTTAATACGGATGGAGATGCCTTCCAAAACAATAAACTTGTCAAAGGTATGATACCCCTGCCAACTTTTTGTTTTGACTATCAAAATAGCTGCTCCTGGCCTTGGCTTCCACTGGCACTGACTTTTCCGATGATGTATTTGTATCTGCTGCAAGGAGCAGGAGGGTATTAATAAATAATGAAGTAACAGAAAATATGAGCAACTTGGAAATTGACAAGAGCAGTTTAGGTGTTTTAATGAACTTCAAGTGCCCATGGGCTGGAAAACAGTGTCAGATGAGCTCAGTATCAGATAGCTGGATATATTGTGATGTTTTTACAAAATTCACCTTATTTTTGACATATGCCTTCCACATTTACACAGGTCAGGCTGAGAATAAAAATAAAGTTTTCACAGGACTCTATACAAAAAATACCTCCCAAAAACCTAAGTACATCCCCTGATTTTGTGGCTTGTAGAACCACCTTTAGCGGCAATAACTTTTGTGGAGGAATTCTGAGGTTTGCATTTGTTTATGCACAGCTCTCTTGGGGTCCCACTGCAGCATTTCTGTCAGATTGAGGTTTGCAGTTTGACTGGGCCATTGCAACACCTTTTATCTTTTTCAGATATTCGGTTGCAGATTAGCATTAAAAGTCATGAAGTTATTTCATAAAGTTAATTTATAGTTCCAAACATATTCAGGGTGTTTTTTCTCGACTCTTTGTCTCTCAAAAGTTGTTATTCCTCTCCCCTACAGCCTCAATTGCAACTACATACAAATCAGCGATTATACAAATTATGTGATGATGTCATACAACGACTTTAAGGACAGCCAATAGCTACTTTTCTTACTGGTGAGTTGGCAACGGTGGGTGTTTGGTTTTCATTTAATGTGGTGTTGTGCATTATGGCTAAACATCTGCACTTTATCTGCCCAAAGGACATTTTCCCAGAAGTCTTGTGCTGCTGCTATGTTCTTTTTTTCTCTCGAAAGCCTGTCCAAACAGGTCATACCAGTTCAGGCTTTTTTGAATTGTACTGTCATGAACTTTAACATTTAGCATGCTGTAGAGTCTAAGCCATAGCTCTTGGGTTTTTTCTTCTTCTTCTTGCAGTTTCTCTGAGCACTGGATGTCCATTCCTGGGACGGTTGTGACCTTGCGTTAACATACATCTGAATACAGAAGAAAAGAATGACACAAGAACCACAATAAATACTTTTTTCACAACTATAGGTGAACATTTTTCAAAACACATTTATTCTCCTTGAGGGAAGATCAGATCATTGATACCACTTTTGCTTCTTGTAAGTATGAAACTACAGGCAGGTGTTAAAAATGTGGAAAGTCCTCTCTGTAGCCATTGCTCAGTTTTCCTGTTTTACTGTAACAACATGACAGTGCAACACATTCACATCTGTGGAAGAGGAGTATATACTTGTTTTGGTACAAAGTGCTTGTTCTAAATGGCAAAAACAATGTTTTTGAAGTGATTGAACATGAATGAAAACATAATTTTGAATTTTACGTTACATTTCTGCCAATAGATCAAATGTCTCTGAG
>VOQJ01033631.1:2747-14758 GCA_015052665.1 Apistogramma diplotaenia | reverse complement strand
GAGGGGTTGGGGAGGACATCAGATTACTTAAAAGGTAATCTGAAAAAAAAAGCTGGTGAAGTAGCCCTGTGATTGACAGGTGACCGGTCCAGGGTGTACCCTGCCTCTTGCCCTGTGACAGCTGGAATAGGCTCCAACCCTCCCACAGTGCTAAGGTAGACAAGAGGTGAAGAAAATGGATGAATGATAGTGAAGTAAATGATTTGGTGCACATCCAGATCATAAAAAAGTGATATAAGGCATTGTCCTTGGTGGGGATGCACTGCGATGGGAATTCCCTCACTGATCTCATTTTAGTTTCACTGATTTACTGCCTTTTTCAGGCTATACATTTCTGCAGTCACCTCGAATGCCTGAACACATTTTAACAAGTGAAACATTTAAAGTAACAGTGAATTCTTTTCTCACTTCCACTGCCACATGCCACTGAATTTGGTCTGCCTTGAATATACAGCACCTCGAGGTGACTGCTGTCGTGAATTGTCAGGCGTGTAAATAAGCCTGAATTGAATTGAACTGCTAAACATAGTGACTTTGCACCAAACATAAACTGACTTCCTCTAACTGGGGCAGGAAGTAAATGAATGAAAGGCTGGTTCACTCACACACGAGACTCCTTCTTCTCAATGTTGTGGTGTCTCAGTGAGCAGGAGGCTCTGGATGACAGGATGTACAGAAAGATGTTCATCTGTGGACACAGCATACCAGTGTGTCACTACTTACAAACACAGCAGATTTTGTTATGATTAACTAAATTAAATGACTTAGTTTAAGTCTGTGCTGTAGCTCTGATGGGATCATAGATAGATAGATAGATAGATAGATAGATAGATAGATAGATAGATAGATAGATAGATAGATAGATAGATAGATAGATAGATAGATAGATAGATAGATAGATAGATAGATAGATAGATAGATAGTCCACGATTCGATCGCAGAGATCTGCAGGTACTCACTGACACCACCATGGCAATGGGTCCAGCAAAGCTCCAGATCAGAGTGTCGTACAAAGACAACCAACAGAAATCAGGGTTCCCGTAGCCTTCGGGGTCCAGGCCCACCGCCAAACCTGCAGACAAACCCAGAGAAACTTTTTCTTAACTTTTGGTGAAATCATTTTATATCCAGAGGAAGCTGTTACAGTGAAAGTTACTAAAGCTGATTAAGTATCTTGGACACAGGAACTAAGGAATGAGCTAAATGGCTATTCAATTAATCTAATATAACTACATGACTGTTGATAACAGGCAATTTGTACATCTGATAGTGTTCTCCATAGTGTGCCGGTTTACACATTTGCCTTTGTTTTGTTTTTGGTTCAGGAAGGGCGTTCAGGGATGTCTCCTCCCAGACCTGGATCACAGCATCAGTGAGCTCCTGACAGTTTGGTCACAAACATGTATGATTAGCCTGCTGGAGGTCATTCTGTAGGGTTCTGCAGGGTTCTGCAGAGCTCGTCTTGTTCCTCCTCACACAAAGGAGCAGATACCAGCCCTGCAGCTGGGTTTCTGCATTTCTATAACCCTGTTTAACACTCCTTGTGTAGCAGCCCATCTCCTGGTGTCTCATACACACTCTTGCAACTATGCTGGGAGACACAGCAAACCCTTTGTGACAGCACGTACGGATGTGCGATCCCGGAAGGGGCTGCAGGTACCATGTCGTGCTTCCAGGACTAATCAGTCTGGAGCGACAGGGAGAGCGTAACGGTCTGTGGCCACCAGCTGTAAAACCATTCCTTGTTTGGAGGTTGTGTTGCCTTTCCAGTGCACCTATGCTCACTTTCACTGGCACCAAAACAGCTGAAACGGACTTGCAAAGGTTTATGCTTCCTAAATATATGTATTGATATCCCTTAAGTTTCACTGACTTAGTGTCACACCGTGCCACACTTTTTTATGAGCAGTTTGTATTGTTAGAAAGTAGAACCTGTAATACAAACCTCATGCACAGAAAGATGTCTGGAAAAGTTAAAAGATTTTTAAAAAATTATTTGAAATGAAAAAATGTTGGGCGGATCTGTGATGGAGGAACAGAACAGAATGATAATAGTGATATTAATGTTTTACACCCACAAAGCAGATATAATGGAAGCTAAAATTAATTATCACTGTGTTCAAGTGTAATTCATCACAAATTAACTTTTATTACCCACTCAGATTAATTTTTAAAGATAAATTTGCTTTTGCATGTCTTTGTGATTGTGTTTGAAGTGTATCTGATTTTTTTCCTCATCTCTGCTGCTGTAAAATGATTTTTGCAAGCAAAGAAGACTAATTAATTACGGCACACGCTGTAAAGATTTCCAATCCTAGGTATCCCACTTAAGACAAAAACTGCATCTCCAACCAGTTTCCCTTGTACAGTAGTTTCATTGTTGTGACTTGAAGTGTTTTTATCAAGGTTCAGACCTGTGATAAAGGCAGGAACTCCCCAGCCAATCAGGTAGTAGAATCTCATGGGTCCATAATTGATGTCTCTGACTTCGCTGATCATGCGGTAAACATGCAGCCCCTCCAGGAAGAGCCAGGAGAAAGTGCAGAGGTAGAAGAAATGCAGCAGGATGGCGATGACTGTGCACAGAAACTGCAGCGCGGTGGAGGAGAGAGAGCGAAAGAGGAATGATTAAAACTTTCAGAGCTGTCAGGGGAGGCGGGGCGAGACAAGAGAAGAGACGATTGGTGATTACCGGGTTGTCGGCCTGGTTGATGCCCAGGATGAAGATGAGCTCGGAGAGGAAGAGTGCGGTAGCTCCGTTGTTGATTATGCTCGTCTTGTTGCACTGCATGGCTCTCAGGCAGAGGAGGAAGATAGTGGTGAGGAAGAGGAAGCCCAGCGTCACACCGGCTGTGCTCCACGTCAGGATTTTGATGGGCAGGATCTCTCCGTTCTGGCACATTTAAAAGCAGAAAAGGTTACAGAGAAGAAGGATGATGATCTGTGGTCCTGCTGAAATTACAAGTCTATGTCGCTCACCTCCCTCCTGGAGATATCCATGAGAACCGCGAAGCTCGTCATGTGGTAACACTGGCAGCTGATGTGTGTGTTGTTTCTGAAAACCACCTCGCAGCCCTTCGCTGACCAGCCGCCGTTGCCAGCACTGACACAAAACACAAACATGAGTACGACGCAACGCCACCGAGGCTGCCGATCCGCAGACAGGTGCACTCACAGTATGGTGTGGTTCCAAAAGACACAGATGGGTTTGGAGCGCTCCTCGGTGGCGACCAAGCGAAACTGCACGGTGATGGGTTTGTCCAGCGCGTGCTGCAGCAGCTCGTCGTTGTCGTGCACTGTGATGCTCACCACTGGGGTGTTAATGACGGGGCGCTTTGGGACACTGAGGCAAAAAAAATAACACAGTGACACATGAAAGCTCTAATGGATGAATAAAGAAATATAGTTTCTTATTGTCTTTTTCCTTCTGTGCCAACAAATTACATAAAATGACTAAAATCAGCAGCAGGTTAGTCTCTCTGTACTGAAAACCTACATCGACCCCACTCAGCTGTATTAAGCTCCAAGCATTTGAGTCTGAGAAAAGAAAAGAAACCTTAAAATTCTTGACAATTTAATTTCCTGGATGCACTTTTATTACCGCAGACTTCTCTTATCCGGATCGTAGCTCTCGGGCAGCAGCGAGGCCAGGCTGTGAAAGATGATCACGCTGGCGATGGCGTCCTGCTGGCTGTCGTCAGGGTGGCGTTTCCTCCTGTTAGTCGAGCGGTTCTTCAGCGAGGACTCTGGGAAAACGTCCAGGTGTCTGTGGCCCCTGGTGTCCACGGGCGGTTGGAAGACCGAGTCGGGGAGGGTGACAGCTGTCTCCAGATCCGCAGGCCGGGGGCCCCTCAGGGATTGATAGCGTGGCAGTTTGGCGCCGGCGAAATTCATCTTTTTCAAGCGGTCCACAGAGATGACTGTAGAACCCAACATACAGGCAGGATCACAGATACAATTTTAGCCCAGATAACCTGACAGCAAGTGAGGGGAGACTCATGTGAACCATTTCCCATAGTTAAAAGGTGCAGCTGTGGCGCTGACCCTCCTGATCATGGCAATTTATATAGCGAATTTCATTACACGTAAACTCAATGTCGTTAACATGAAAGGCAGTAGTTAAATGTAAGCTTGTGAGAATAAAAGATCTTGAGTCTGTTTTTGGATGAACACACAATTGTAACTGACCTCAGGCCAGCAGGCAGCCAGTTCCAAAGAACAGGACCACAGTAACCTACAGCAGGCTCACCGCACGGATCTAATTCTGGGAAAGGTTCAGAAATCTGCACCCGATGACCTGAGAGGTCTGATTGGTTTATAGACACTGAGGGGGGGGGATTTTAAAGGTAATTCTGTGTTGAACTGGGAGCCAGTGAAGTGACCTCAGAATTGGGGTAATATGGTCAAATTTCTTTGTATGCGCAGAATCACAGAATCGAAACAAGCTGAAGTTCTTCAACTGACAATCTGGATAATCTTGAAAGCAGAGCGTTACAGTAATCCGACCTGCTTGATGTGAATGCAGCCTGAGACATGGATTTTCTCAATTTTGATAGATTATATTCACATACATTTTTAAGTGCGGTTCTTTTGTGATAACAGCTACAGACAGACAAGCTGAAAACACTGGTGCTATTTTTTGTAAACTGAACCTACCTATGTTGGGCGTGACAATGGTGAAGGGGCTGAGGTAGGTCTTCCTCATGTTCTGTGCCAGTGTGTTTGCGTATTCCTCGTAGTGGCGCAGGAGCGCTGCCGTGCCGCCCTCCGTGTGCTGGATCAGCTCCCAGTGCGGCCGTGTGTCTGGAGACAGGATGGCGCTGCCCACTCGGACCAGATTCTGTCAGGAAACAGCGAGGGTTCAGCGTGACAGGATGTCAGAGCAGAGAGTGAAATGAAGTGTGATGTACTCCCCGCAGATACAACGTGACAGGCTGTGATGTCCAGCCAGGCAGGACTGGCCTCCTGTTTCTAGTTTTGTCTACTGAAAGAGCTGCAGCAGAGCACCGTTCTTACTTTGTTTCACGCTTCATCCTAAAGTCTCTGCGTGCACGAGCGTGTGAGCGTTCACCTCTGTGAAGTGGACGTCCTGCGTGGCGGTGAGGTTGAAGCCCTGCTGGCTGCTTTCATGCCGCAGCAGACTCTGCGTGAGCCGGTAGGCCACTTTCACGTCGCTGCCGTAGAACCTCTCTGTGTGCTGCGTGGCGTTGGCCAACACGGCCGCTGTCTGCTGGATGTGTCCGGAGTCGAGGAGCGAGGCGTTACGGAAAAACTTGTCAGACTGGAAGGAGAAAATAACAATTATGTAAACACACGCTTCATCGCAAGAGAAGGAATTCCAAAGACAACTATTTAGGAACGCAGAGATGACATTTACACTGTGAACGCCTGCAGGGCAGAAGAGGTTAAAACTGCAGACACACTTGGGAGTATAAACAATAATTATATTGTCACGCATGCTTTAGATATCTCAGCAAATACTGGATGTAATTCTCCTCAAACGGTGGCTCCATGCTATAGTGGTTAATACTGTAAACTCGCCTTAGACATGAAAGCCCAAAGCCCAGATAAATGGAAGAAGAGGAGTCCACTATATCAAACAAGCTGATGCATCGACTGTAGCGAGCGTGAGGAAATAAGGGAACTGTACATTCATTCATTTTCCTCTTTGTTGTACATCCAACATCAGACTGACACCTTGTGACCTGTCATGCCACCAGGAAACCTCCTACTTTTCCTGTAGTTCCACCTGCAAGTAAACTGTGAACACTTGTGATTGTGACACTCGCGGTGTGACTTCAGTGACTTAATGCTACCATGAGATTTTGTGGGAAATATTTTGAGAAGTATTGAATGGACTGTCATGAAATTTGGTTCAGGCTCGCATGGGATTAACTGTATTAGCTGTGGTTCATAACCGAACACCTGCAAAACTACTCACACTCCCATCAGCCCTGGCACTATTACTTTAAGCCAGCGATAGCTCAAAGCACCACTGCAGAGCAGCAGACTCGTGTAAAAAAAAAAAGTATTTCTCCTCACAAATGAGGGTGATGTTGTAGAAATTGGAAAGTGACTTTAAAAAAGCGTCACAGAGAGAAGCTACACACCAAAGCTTTCAGCTTGCTGAAAGTAACGGAGGTACAGTTGAAGAGATTAGGAGGCAGCCAGCCCTTATGCTCGTCACAGTGCCGAATCGCTGTGCCTAGGAAAGAGGGGAGAGAGAGTTATCACATGAGGATAAGGCCGCAGCTGAGAGAGAGCTTGAGGCAAGTTTCATATAGTGCCATTATTATATGGTAATTTGATGAGGTGCCACAAAACCATCATACCGAGTGTTCCCTTGGGACAGGGAACCGCTGCAGGGAGACCAAACTTAGTCCTGGGCCACCATATCCCAGCCTCGATGGCCTGAGGGCAGCTGTCATATATCACTGATGGCGATGGGGCAGAAAGGAGAGGAAATGACGAGGATAAAATTAGAACAATATTTTAATGTATCTGTATCTATAATGAGAAAGGGATTTAACGCAAAGTTAGCTGCCAGTAGTGTGTTCTGACCTTCACAGCCGTTAGGGGTAACCTCAGCGAACGGGTTATCGCAGCGGTCGCACTGACGTCCGATGACGCCGGGTTTGCACTGACACTGGCCGCTCTCTCGGTCACAGGTTCTGGAGAAAGAGCCCACCGGGTAGCAGTCGCACAGCAGGCAGGCATCGCTGTCCTCAGGGCGGTAATGATTGTCCTGCAAGTGAGACCATGGAGGCAAACTGAAATTTGTCCTAAATGCCACAGGACGCTTAAACCGCATGCTCAACAACATCTGAATGCCAGAAAGACACGTTTTCTCAGCCACTCTCCCTGACTATATGTGCTTTGCTGCAGATGAATGAAGCAGGGATGCAAACTCACCTTGCAGCGACACTCTCCGCTCGTTTTGTTGCAATCAGAATCAAAACCCTTATCTGTCTGACAGTTGCAGGGGCCGCAGGTCTTGTGACCCCACCAGCCTCTGGGACACGGTAAGTCAGTCCTGTGGGTACAAACAGTTCATTTACACTGTTTGCAGTGCAGGAAGAACAAGATTGCAGTGAAGAGCAGGCAGAAAAGCAAGGGGAGAGAGTGGGAGAAAGACACACAGCAAAGGGCCTGGGGTTGGAGTCGAACCCAGGCTGCTTCATTTAGCTCCACCTGTGAGGTAAACTGTAAAATACTGCAGTGCTGTGCTTAAATGTGGAAGACTTTACTTTTTTTCGCAGTAATGGCCAAAGTAGTTGCTGGGACAGTCGCAGGTGTAACCCAGAGAGGAGCCTGTCTTCTTGGTGCACGCCGACTCGTGTTCACAGGGGTTCAGCGAGCATACGTCAGTGCAGTTGGTGCCAAAATGACCTGCGAAAACACGAGGCAGATGACAAGCTTCAGCAAACTGCGGAGAGCATTAAAGACAGAAACTGAATGATACAAAAAGGCAAAAACATGTTACGTTCATGGGTTTGTGATCATGCGACGAGACTGACCATTGAGGCACTTGCAAGAGTAGCTGTCCCAGTCATCGCTGCAGTAGCTGTTTGACGGACAGGGATTAGAGCTGCAAGGGTCGGGCAAGCTGCAGCCCTGCTCCACGTTCACTTTCCTCGCCTGAGAGATGCTCACGGCCCCTCCAACACGCAGACCCTGCAGGGAAACAGTCACACAGCCGAGGAAAGTGGTGAAGATGACGTGGGATACACGGTGTCTTTAAAGTAAACAAACAGCTGTTCAGAGAAATGAATGAAAGTTTTGATTATTAAAATATTTAAAATCATGCTGGAAACCACGACGTGAAGGGATTGAATTTTAACCAAAACCTGACGTGAATGCGCTCTGCAGAGGACAAACCTGTATGCAGCCACGGAAGCCGTGCTCAACTTTCCCATCAGGCCTTGCCAAACCACCCACGCTTACAGTCTTCAATTTGGAGTCCCGCAGCTTTCCATCTACATCCATACTGGCCTGGAAAGGAACAAAATGGTGAATTTAAGGATGAAAACTGCAAGAATTTAATTTATAGCCACAGCTAGAATTTAATAACGCACCAGGTAGAGTCCATGATCTAAAGATAAGACAGCCTTGTGTTGGCTCGCTGCTCCCCCGAGTATGCTGATATCCAGCTGTAAATGATGCCAGTCTCCATCGTTCACCAGCACCTCCTCCACACGGGAGAGCGTGGAGTCTTCCCCCCTGTGTAGCCCCATCAACACACTCCCACCGCGCAGCTACAAACACAGCAAGAGAGGGGAGAAACAGCAGGAGGGAGATGGGCATGAGGATGAGAAAACCACGACGTATCTGCACTGCTGTGCACGACGGTGTTTGTACAGTCTACAGCTCGAAAGACCATCCTTTGAACTGCAGCCGGGAATAGATTGTCAGTAAGTTATGCAACATCAAACAGGCACCAGTCTAGACAAGTTAAATAGAGAATAAAGTTAATAAATATAAATGCGTTTTGCCTCAACATCAGTGACCCTTTTGACTAATTGTTGCATCTGCTGTCACTAACTCTGTACGGTGGGTCCTGACAGGAAGTATGTTTTGCATACGTGGCTCTCACCTGCAGTGTGAGGTTGTGCTGCAGGCCAGATGAGATGTGAATCAGTGTGCTGCTGGCTTGACGTGTGCGGAACATGAGCTCTACGTGCCAGGGGACGGAGGCCGCCGCCGCCGCGAGGTTGTTCCACTGCAACAGGCCGCTACCCAGGAAACGCAGTGGGTTGGCCATAACTACGGGAAAAAGGACAGAGAGGAAAATGGATGACAAAAAGCACATACGATACAGGGAGTGGCTGAAAGGAGGAAGGGGTAGTGCAGACGAAGAGGACGGAGAGTTTCACAGTAGGTGGCAGAGGGAGCCATTACTGTCAGAAAGGAAGTTCTCTCCAGCGTGCTCTCTGATTTCATCCAAGTTCTTAAAAGCTCACTGAACAACTGCCACTTTTTGATGTGAGAAAGGTGTCATAAGAGGCCTTACTCTGCAGCTCCCTCAAAGCAATTTAGGTGCTGCGAGAAAGCAACACCTGCACTTTTTTTTATGGAAATAGATAAAAATCCCACTGGAGTCATTTCTTTGAAAGTGTGATTAAAATTTGTGCAGCTTTTCTGATTTGTTAGCATCAGCCACAGAGACCATTTCAGCTGCTGATGTGAGCCCCGAAAGAGACGTTTTCTCGCGCTTTCAAATGTCGAGAAAAGTGACACAAAAGGACAGCGCCTGATGTGCAGCAGTTTCCTCGTCATTAAGCTGTCTCCACGTGAAGTGAGGAGAAGCACCTGAGTCACTCAGACCGAGAGGATTGATTATCGATGACAAATAAACCTGACATGCTGTGGCTGCCGGAGTGAGCTGCAGAGAGAGAAACTCCAGTTAGATTTCACTCAGAAGGCTTCAAAATAACAATAAAAAACCTGCGTAGACCAGGTTTCCTTTGGGAATCAGCTAAACTGAGCACTCATTATTTATGAATGCATCCTTTTATTATTGATTTTGTCTGGTAAATGTCAGAAAATAATGAAAAATGCAATTTGCTGAAGATGAAAGTGACATATTCAATCATTTATGTGTGAAACTCTAATCCGAAGCTGCGTGCTATTTTTATGGTGACCTGATCTCCACTAAATCCACGTACATGCCATAAACACCAGACTGTTTTTTAAAATATACTTAAATTTCATGTTATCACACTGAAATCTGCCCCATTTCTACCCCACTTCCCCTTCACACGCGTGTGCTCGATGCAGCACACCTGTCAGTGCAACTCAGGAACTTGCAATTCTCACTTGAGAAAAAAAAAACATGCCAATAAATCTTTTTTAGCTTCTTGTAAAAACAAAAGTGCTTATTCCTTTTAAACTGCCCTTTCTTTCAAAGCTCATTTCTCTTCTGCTGTCTCTTCTCAAATTCCTTTCAACTATAAATCAGCCCGGACAACAGCTGCAGGAGATCAGGTGAAACAAAAGCAGACACTGGAGAACACGTCAGTAGAAATACAAGCTTCATACTGTATATAGCTTCAAAGGTAAAAAACAAACCAATAGCATTAAACTGGTTCAACATCATGTAAAGCAGATTACTTTTCTGCATTCTGTCCTAAATCAGCCACTTAAGCTGCTGTAATGAGATCATTGGTCTTTTTCTAACCAAGCTGCTCCCGGAAAGCAGCGATGACTGTGCAGTAATTACACTGCAGACTCTTGAGTTGATTTTTTTTTTTTTTTTGCAGATTTAAAAAAAACTTGCTCTTTTCTACTTGACTCACTCACCTCTTTCGCAGTTTCGTCCTCCAAACCCAAGTGGGCAATCACAGCTGAAGGAGCCCCACAGGTTCACACAGGTTCCTCCATTCAGACACGGGTTATTGTTGCAGAAATGTCTCTTGGCAGAGCATCCTTGGAGGGTGGGAAAATAAGAGGGTAATCCATCTGTTTGATCTATCCTACCTCATTATTTCATCAGTAGAAAAGAGTCAGATGGTAATAAACTATTCATAGCAGGTACAATAATCATTTCCTACTGACTCCACTGTCCTGCTGCGCTCATTAGAGTCACTGTTGTTTCCTCTGCCAGTTTTCCCTCACTTGGCTGATCTAACAGTATGCACGATTTGACTGCAAAGCAGACATGGGTTTAAGAGCTAAACTAAAGGACAAGCTTGAAAAACTACTGCATACCTGGCAGAGTGCCATTGTTCGCGATGAAGCTGGCCATGTCTATGTGCTGGTTGTCGATCCGCAGGTTCTTCATGCATCCCACAAACTGCTGGTTACGAACGGGAAAATCTTCTGGGAGTTTAGGCACTCCTCCGAGGAGCAAGGGGCCCGTCAGATCCAGAGATCTGACAACACAGAGCCATGAACATTCGTGTACCTAAAGCATTACTCTGCCTAAACCAAAACACATCATCAGCACTAATGGAGGGGGGAAAGGGTTGTACTGGGGGGGAGCTGATGAAATATTTATTACAGGCATGGTCTTGCTGTGTTATTTTCCCTCTGGAGATAAAAAAGAGAAAAAGATAAACATTGCAACAAATGAAGAAACTAAAGCTTAGCTAACACCCTGGAGCTGTTGAAGCTCATTTGGAAACAAGTTTACGCTAACTCCTAACGAGCTGACTGCAAAGAAGGTAGCAAAGCAAATGAATAAGGTCAATACAGAAGTTATGAGAGACTATGCAAAGTAAAGGGTATTACATAAGGAAAACTTGAACAAATGTGATTAATTTTTCATCAAAAAAAGCACTCTTTTCTCTTCACTTCTCCACGATGAACCTGTTGCAAACTTACTTTTTGGATCCTGATTGGCTGCCTTGAGCAGAGCAGGTGTAGTTTCCAATCATGTGACCAAACCTCAGGGCCACAGACGTGTCGCAGTTGTCCACCGTCACCACGACGACCTTTTGATCTGAGGGACCCTGCGGGAGGCCGGCCTGGTTTACGATTGGCTGTAGAAGAGAAAGACATTATGGGACACTCTCCATGTTTTAAGGGTGGACTTGAACCCCAAAAATGTGCTGCTACTTTTTTTTTATCCATCGCCTCAAGGATTCTGCCGTTTTCCTATTGTAGGCAGGACGTTAATGAGAATTTCCGAAAGACCACAGAACTCGAAAAAGGAGAAAAGAACAGTATCACAGTGTTCCTATTTTTAATATGCTGAGGTATTTTTGGCCACTCAGCATTTATAAATAGAACTCAGAAACAGGTTATTATGAAAAATTCTTCTGCTCCATTTTTAATACATAAAAACTGTACAAAAAGTTCGGGGGGTCTCATCCAGAGCTAAGCTCTTTGTAGGTTTATGGGTCGGATTAAAGATTCAAGCTTTCAAAGTGGAAAACAATAGACAAATAAATGATCTTTGGCATCGCACTCAGTTCAGCCCCCGTTCAGCATCAGCTCACTGCTGTCGAGCATTTTAATAATTCATATCATAACAGCTCGAGCTAAAGGCAACGGCTGGCTAGCACACACGC
>VOQJ01033627.1:2045-15943 GCA_015052665.1 Apistogramma diplotaenia | reverse complement strand
CACTGACCCCGTTCTGTGTGTGTGTGTGTGTGTGTGTGTGTGTGTGTGTGTGTGTGTTTTGCAGGCTAGGATCGGAGCTCGACACCTCTCTCAGATTCAGGAGGAGTTGGACAGCAGAGAGCACAGGTAACCAGACAGGTGAAGAGAACCCAGCTAATGTGCAAAACCACGAGTTACAAATTAATTCAAACAGAATGAGTCTGATTAATAAGCCAGCAGGTAAAGATAGGATTACACAAGCAGGTGCAGAGGCTAAAATGGGAGGGGGCAGTGCAGGCGGTGCATTCATGTGCATCATTCCCCTTATCAGGAGTCTTATCCTCACAGCTTATTTGTACACAAGTGTGTCTATGTAACCACTCAGCTCTGTATAAGCAATTCAGACAAATTAAAGAGAACTTGTATTTTCTCACTGAAGGAAATCTTCCTGTTTGTGTGGATTTGTACTAGTGGAAGCAGTCTGTGTGGTTTATGTCCACTTGAAGCTGGATCCAAACGTCAGTCAGTCCTCATAAATGCTCATGTTAAAATCTTTACAGGGAGGAGGAACAGAGTTAGACTGGATTACTTCACTAGCAGGAAAACATAAACTATCATTTATTTAATTTTATACATTCTATGTTCCCTTTTCTTTAAAATTAAAACTTTTATAGCAAAATTTACATGACCTGCATGAATCAGCCCAGTAAGAGCACGCTGGGGTGGGTTTGGGTAGGATTAGCACCTACAATGACATAGACTTAGACAGTTAACCCACCTTTGAGTTATGCATTTGTTTCCTTTCTCCTGCAACTCCTGACAGTTTGTGCTGTTGGAGCCTTTGCAGAATTTCAATGCACTCATCTGAAAGATGATAGATTAATTGATTAAAATGAACAGCAGTCAGTAAGTGTTAATCATAAAATTGATTCACAAATATTAGACTCAAAAGATCCAAAGAAATAAAACTGAATGAAACTTAGATTCTGTGAAGTAGTTGAGAAATAAAGTAGGCAACATCTATAACACAAACGAATCAAAACCTGGATGGAAACATCGCTGCTGGCAGCAGAGCAACTGGAAACTCAGTCAGGGCAGTTCAATCTGATAACTGTGTGTGTGTGTGTGTGTGTGTGTGTGTGTGTGTGAGTGATTGAGAGAGAGAGGGAGACCTTGGCAGAGGGATACTTTACTGTGATCAGACCTGTGTGTAAACAAATCTGAATGGAAACTGCTTTACACGGAAGAGTTCATGTGTCATGATATGTGTGTGTGTGTGTGTGTGTCTATGTGTCTTTGTGGTGACCACTATGAGGTTTGAATCTCATGTGTGAGGACATTTGTGGAAAACTAGGACATTGTTGGACACATGAACACAATGGTGAAAACCCCAAAGTAGAAAAACAGCATTTTAAGAAAACTTAAGAAAATAAAGGAGATTATTGAAATTTTAATATTTTTACCTGAACACTGGAACATGTGGCCTTGGTCTATCAGGTTTTCAAAGATTTGATCTTCAAAGGGTTATTTGATAATTCAGACTCATGTTTTAGGGTTTTGGACCTGGGTTATATTAACGTGGGTCCTCACAAAGACAGGATTACAAACTTGTGTGTCTGTTCATTTGTTCTGTCAGTCAGCACACACAATCAGCTCGACAGGCTCACAACATGATGGATTGAAATATAAACTCATCACTCTCTTACTCGGTCAGTTCCTGTTTCCTGCCACCAATCGTCCAGCACCAGCAGACAGGTGAGAAAAGGAAACCAAGTGTGGTGGACAGACAGGAAGTGAGGTGTCTGTCTGAACCGGCCTCCCCACCTCTGTACAACCACCAGGAGAGGCTGGAGGACAACACAAGTCTGCTTGATGAGGTAATGTTTACAAAAGATTAAGGGGGAAACGACAACCAGATGTCAAGATGTTAATTTATTTCTAATTTCTTAGATATGTTAGACTGCACTTTTAATCTGGACGAATTTAAGGACTTAATTGTCATTTTTAATATTTCATATGTACTTTCTGTCTTATGAAATTTTACAATGCCTGTCTTTTAATTAGATATCAGAGCTAAAAACTTAGACCTCACATTTAAACTTTAAATATATTCTTGACAAGCTAATGTCAATTGATAGATCAATGGATAGCGTCCCGAAGATGGCCAGTTATTGTATGTTTTGTTTTGTGTTTTTTTGGCCTTTTTCAGCTGTCTCGTATCGAGAAGGAGCTTCGAGAGTCTCAGCATCTGGATGAGGAGCGACGGCGAGAAGCTGAATTCCTCCGTCAACAGCAAAACCAGCTGCTTTGGCAAAATCTCTGTTACCTGAGTCTCAGCCAGCGAATTGCCAAGTACGCAAAAATGCAAACGCCTGGGGAGATGAAGTTATATAGTATTATATTTCATGTATGCAGAATGTATAACTCTTTCCCAAACCCAAACTACAGCTGGACTCTCCATCCACCCTGACCACCTCCTACTGACACTGATGGAGTTCATGAAGCCAAAAGCTTCATCACTATGCTTCTGTGCTTTGAGAAAAAAAACAATGTTTGTGCCACAAATGAGTGACTGTGTTTTCTGCTGTTACTTTTCCCCTGCACAGACCCTGGGTCAGCAGCTACTTCAAGAAGTTTCCCATGCACATCTACTGTCTGCCAGTCCAGGGTCCTAATCACAAAGGCAGGAGGCGAGGACTGCAGAGGAGGCGATGATGTACATCACGGAAATTTATTGGGGAAAAAAATCATGATGTTTTTTTTATCATACAAATAAATGTGATTTCCTTATTCTTGGAGAAAAGTTTAATTTATTGTGTTTAGTTCAAATGTTCAGGTGTGTTGGTCTTACCTTGTGAGTAATATTACATTACATTATTAATATTTCCATTATTATAAACTGGAGGATTAAAAATGTGTCTTGTCCACTATACAAAGTCTTTAATTAGCAGCTTTAACATGGACCAATCATACCGCATACTGTTACAAAAACAAAGTATTTGGAACTTTGGCAGCGAAAGACTTTGTTTTGTCTTGGTTTCTAAATTATTTCATTGTTTGGACAATCATTAATCCATAAATCTATTTGTTTTTATGTGCTTTGTTGTTTTTATGAGTTTTATCTAATTAAAATACAAAAATGGTAAATGAAGTAGTGAACTTTTGTTCACTAGAAAACATACATTATACTTCAAATTTCAAATACGATCTGGAAAATCTGCTGAAAATAATGTGCAATCAGCAGCTTTCCAGTAGTTTGTTGTTGTGCATCAGAATCATAACTGATAATTATACCTGATCGCTTCTCAACTTCCGCTGTGAGAAAAATAAGTTTCACTCAAAATAAACAACTTTTCCTTAATACTGCCCTTAATATGACAAAGATGTGGCACCTCTTTGGGACAGCAAGAAACCCACTAATATTTTACATATTTGACCCCGCGGTAAAATAAATTTTAATCTTTCTTCACTAATATATATGTAAATTCTAATTTTATTAATTCTGCTAACGCTAGATAAACAAATATCAGTAGAGAAAAATCCCTAATGAAGGTAATTAAACCAGATTCGGGATCCTCTGATAGTGAACACTGCTCTATGACCCACACCGTATATGGCTGTGATAACAGACGGCGGCAGTAGCGCGTTTTCCGTAATCAACCCTGAACGCAGCATTACGTTTGAACGTCAGAGCGTCACCCGTTCGTCTGTCCCTTCCTAAGTTTGCGTGCACGGCTTCAACGCTGAATCACAGACATCATGGTGAGCTTTGACTGTATTTATTCACATTTTTGGTCACTTTAAATAATCAGCTTCATTCATATTTGTCTTCAGGCGCTTACATACTCGGTACAGCAGCTTCTGAGACATTAGGCTGTTTCAGCGGCAGGTTAGCCACCGTTATGCAGCGGAGCTAACCGGCATGCAAGCACATGGGCGTAGTGAATGCGCTAACAGCTAAGCTAACATCTTTAATGTGGAGCTGTGCGGGTTTGTGCGAGTCGTGGTGAAGCTGTCGGGCCGGCGGTAGCTAACGGCGGTGTCCGTGATGTTTGTGGTTGTTTGTCGTCAGCCTCCTCGCTCCTGACTCGTGCCTCTTACTCAGCTTGTTAGCATGCTAACGACTGGCTGGATGTCGCTTTGTGATTGTTTGAGGAACAAATCAGTAATTATAGACGCTCATAAATAATCAATTAAGCATGTTACACAAAAAACATCAGCGGAGCGACACACAACCCTTTTTACCAGCCAATGAGACTCTCGGATGTTTGTGTTTTTTCACATTTTGATATTTTTCTGAATAATTTAGCTAAAACCTTCTAGCGGGTTCCAGGATGAAAGGGGCGGGGCTCTGCTGCTGCTGCTTTCACGGGTGCTCGGAAAAATGTCCATTCACGCTTAGCAGCAATTCGTAGGCTACAGGCATTAAAGTTGCTTTCATTTTTGAAAGCATACTTTGTCTCTTTTTTAATTTTGTTAAAATTAACGATTTTTTGGTTTTCTTTCCTACTGATTCTGATTGATGGTTTAATTACCATTTTCCTTTGCAGGCGTCCTTATCAATGGCCCCGGTCAGCATCTTCAAACATGGAGCAGATGAAGAAAAAGCCGAGACTGCCCGACTGGTGTGTTTCATTGTCTGAGTTTTATTTTTGTCTTCAAAAAAATCTGATTATTCAGGTTCAGTTAAATCTATAAACTTTTTGCCCTCTAGTCATCTTTCGTGGGTGCCATCGCTATCGGAGATCTTGTGAAGAGCACCCTGGGCCCAAAGGGGATGGTAGGTTGTTTCAGGTTCAGAATGCTGCTGCTGGGGTTTTTAGTCTCCCACTTTATTTTAAAAAATCAGTTGTAGTTAATTGATTTCTTCATCTTTCTCTTCAGGACAAGATCCTGCTTGGTGGCGGGAAGGGCGGCACCGTGACGGTGACCAATGACGGCGCGACCATACTGAAAGCTATCGGCGTTGACAACCCAGCTGCCAAAGTTCTTGTTGGTGAGTGGAGCCGCTCGACATCGAGTTGGATGCTTGCTCAGCTTCTTAGGGCCATTTTATACCTGTCGAGCGGTGACTCGCCGACGGCACATCTGCTGTTAATCGCTGTTCCTGCAGCTCGCACCCCTTTTGAGTTCTGTAACGTGGCGAACAGAAGCTAAGAGAAGCGGTTTACGCAGGGGGAGATGTGACAGCAGTCTACAAAGGTTAAACTTTGTGGGGAAAACCTGTATCAGTGCTAACGCCATTGGCTGAAGACTGCTGCAGTGGCTACCTCACAGCAGGCATAAGTGTCATTACCGGCGGCGTGCGAAATGACCCAGGCGGGGGTATACTGAGGCTGTCAGCAGACAGCAGTCATTGGAAACGGCTTGAAACTTGGAGAAAGATAATTTGATACAAATTCAAACCATTTTTCTCTGTTTTAAAGGGTTAAAAGTGGTAAACCTTCATGGAAAGCTTTCTCAGAGCTGAACATGCGTTTCCTCACTAAACGGAGGCTAATGAATAAAGTAGTTGTTACAGGCTAATGAGATGTACTGGTGACGATGCAGTGAAGTAGACTAATAAATGTAATCTCGTGTGATAAAATGTTTCAAACTGAGCTTTTCTCTGAGATTTGATGGAAGAACAATTGTGCCTGCAGACATGTCCAAAGTTCAGGATGACGAAGTCGGCGACGGGACGACCTCCGTCACCGTGCTCGCCGCTGAGCTGCTGCGGGTAAATGCATGTTTCAAAGTACATCACACCCAGCTCCTCTGCTGTGACGGGAGCGTGAGCCGTGTTCTTGGTCTCAACCGTCACTGATAATGTTGCAGGAGGCGGAGCTTCTGATCGCCAGGAAGATCCACCCACAGACCGTCATCTCCGGCTGGAGGAAGGCGACTCAGGCAGCCAGAGAGGCTCTGAGGGAGGCCGCAGTCGACCACAGGTGAGGCTCAGTTACGATGTGTGTGTTTGTCTCTCAGCTGTCGCCGTCCTCTGGCCCTGCCTCATCGTTCTCTCTGGTCTCCATAGCAATGACCCAGCTCGTTTCCAGGAGGACCTGCTGAACATCTCCCGCACCACGCTGTCCTCCAAGCTTCTCACTCACCACAAAGATCACTTTGCTAAGCTCGCCGTCAACGCCGTGATGAGGCTGAAAGGCTCTGGGAACCTGGAGGCCATCCACATCATCAAGAAGCTGGGAGGCAGCCTCACCGACTCCTACCTGGACGAAGGTGAGGCTCCACAACGTGTCTCAGTCCTGATTGGTTGCAGCACTGTAATGCCTGTTAAACATGTTTTTTTGTACTATGTCCAGGTTTCCTATTGGACAAGAAGATCGGAGTGAACCAGCCGAAGAGGCTGGAGAACGCCAACATCCTGATCGCCAACACCGGCATGGACACGGACAAGATCAAGGTAAAAACAGCAGGCGTGTCGGCCGTGACGTGGAATTAAAACAAGTTTAAAATGAAAGACTTCACGAAGAAGCGAAAACATGAATCTTCTTGTTCCCGTGATCGTGATCGTCTCGTTTCTGTGTTTGTGCGTCCGTCAGATCTTCGGCTCCAGGGTTCGTGTGGACTCGACGGCGAAGGTTGCAGAGATCGAACTTGCAGAGAAAGAAAAGATGAAGGAGAAGGTCGACCGCATCCTGAAACACGGCATCAACTGCTTCATCAACAGGTACGAACGAGTCCTCCAGAAATGTGTTTGAGAGCTCAGAACCTCTCAGGTGCTCCACTGCAGGTTTCATCAGGTCTGTTAAAGGGTGTCATCGTTGAGCAGTCTGCCCCAACCTGTGTGGGAAGAGTCCAGACCTGCTCATGTCAGTGGATCGACTGAGTGCACTCGCTGCCGGTCGCTGACGCTGGTCTGTTTTGTTTCCCGTCCTTCCTGCAGACAGCTCATCTACAACTACCCGGAGCAGCTCTTCGCTCAGGCCGGCGTCATGGCCATCGAGCACGCCGACTTTGCCGGCGTGGAGCGCCTCGCCCTGGTCACCGGTGCGTATGCCTGCACGAGCACAAAGGCCACGTTCCCGGACATGAAACCCAAAGGATAAATAATCTGTATATCTTATATCAGCTGATCTAATCTGATCTAAACTGCACTGCTCAGGCGGGGAGATCACCTCCACCTTCGACCACCCGGAGCTGGTGAAGCTCGGTCACTGCAAGCTTATCGAGGAG
The DNA here is from genome assembly GCA_015052665.1 of Apistogramma diplotaenia. Classification (NCBI taxonomy): domain Eukaryota; kingdom Metazoa; phylum Chordata; class Actinopteri; order Cichliformes; family Cichlidae; genus Apistogramma; species Apistogramma diplotaenia. The sequence goes on along the minus strand of VOQJ01033627.1, from coordinate 8,788 downwards.
GTGATGATCGGAGAGGACACTCTCATCCACTTCTCTGGAGTTGCCATGGGTACGAGCACACGCCTAGCCCGAGGGGTCTGACTCATGTTAGTTTGTCTTAAATCCACTCACCTTTAACCCCTCGTCGTCCTCAGGTGAAGCGTGCACCGTCGTCCTGCGAGGCGCCACCCAGCAGATCCTGGATGAGGCGGAGCGCTCGCTGCACGACGCCCTGTGTGTGCTGGCGCAGACGGTGAAGGAGCCGCGCACCATCTATGGAGGAGGTAGGCAGACAGGCACATCATCATCATCATCATCATCAGCAGCAGCAGCACTGTCCTCCATCTTCATCTGCCGTCCAGCAGAGAAAGAAAATGCTTCACGCGCACTGATGACACCTCGTACCTGTGTGTCCTCTGCTCCTCACAGGCTGCTCTGAGATGCTGATGGCCAAGGTGGTGACTGATCTGGCCAATAAGACGCCAGGAAAGGAGGCGGTTGCCATGGAGTCTTTTGCGAAGGCTCTGAGGATGGTGAGACTGAAACTCAGATCCTACAACTGTAACATCTGGAGCTTGTTTCATTACAACCACACCTGAGTTTGAGCTCACCTTCATCTGCTTCCTCTTCCAGCTGCCGACCATCATCGCAGACAACGCCGGCTACGACAGCGCCGACCTGGTGGCTCAGCTCAGAGCTGCGCATCAGGAGAACAAGACCCAGTTTGGACTGAGTGAGGGAGCACACGCTCACACACGTGCACGCATCACCAAAAAGTTGACGCTAGTTAGCTTAGCATGCTTTGCTTTATTCCTGCGTTCTGGTCTTTGATGCTGAACATGTGTTCGCCTGCAGACATGTGTGATGGCACGGTGGGAAACATGGAGGAGCTGGGCATCACGGAGTCGTTCCAGGTGAAGCGGCAGATGCTGCTGAGCGCGTCCGAGGCCGCCGAGATGATCCTGAGGGTTGATGACATCATCAAAGCCGCACCCAGGTCAGTGTGCCCTCCTTTCAGATCAGTACGCACCCCCGCTGTACCTGACTTCAGGTGTTTAACCCTTTACTGTGTTTTGTAGGAAGAGAGTCCCTGACCATCACCCCTGCTAGAGGAAGAGGAGGATGAGGAAGACAAACGGGGATCACTTTTGTTATTTATCACCTCTGTAGCTGAAAGTAAAGAAACGCTCCGCTGTTTGTGTCCCGTTAAACTCGCTGTGGACGCTCAGGCGAGCTGGTGCTGGATAACCACCAGGCTCCGCTAATGCTAGTAACACAAGCTTTTCATGCTAGCGTTAGCGGAGCTCCTGGCTGAGGTTGGAGCCTCGAACGCTTAGAAGTTTGGACGTTGTTTTGTTTGCTGAATAAATGCACCGGTCGTCATTACGGATCCATCTGTTTTTGTCTCTCAACACTTTTATTGTTTATTAGCTTAGTTTTCATATCAAACTTTGTTTAAAATAACGAGCTTCCTGTGTGCCGAAGGATCGCCTGTAGACAAACATTTAAAGCCTCTGATGTCACAGCTGAAGCCTGAATAAAGCCTCAGCCTGTTGTGAGGCAGGTTGACCTGATTACCTCAAAGCTGTTTCGGTGGAGGATCAGGATACAAATGCAAAAGTTCATCTTTTTAAAAGTGCTCAGACGATCAGTTTAGTGCAGGTTTCTGCTGTGAGGCCACTTTATTAGGTACAGCTGAGCCCTGTTCCCTTCAGCACTGCTGGAAATGTTCCTCAGAGGTTTCCGTCCACGTTGACGTGATGACATCAGCTGCTGATGATGTCATCTCGTTCCACCACATCCTGAAGGTGCTCTGTTGGACGGAGATGTGGTGACTCTGACATGATTGGCTCATTAAATATTTGCCACATGTAAAAGATTTTGTTGTAATCAGCTGTTGTTGGGATACAAAACAAATCTCATAGCCTGAAAATGAACAGAAGGTCAGGAGATGGTTATTGACTGTCCTGCTGAGGTCAAAGTGACTGAAGACCTCAGAGTGTCAACAAGTTACTCAACCCGGCTGCTGAGCACATGAAGGGCTTTTAGTTCAGACTAAAGTATTCAAGCCTTTAACCAAACCCCTCATTTACTGTTCGCCCAAAAAGGCATAAATGCAAATTTGTTTTTCAAATGATTATAAAATCACATTTTTTTGGCTGAAGGCAGTGAGGGACGGACAGCTCTGAAAAGTAGCACCTGTTTTATTGTCTGTGCAGGTTGATTTTATGTCGGTTCATCCAAAGGTGCTGTGACGTTCTCTGCATATGAAGTGAAGAGAACACGGGACCAAGGCTGGACCTCTGGGGGGCGCTGCATGTGAGCGCAGCAGTGATGTTAAACAATGCCAGCGTGGGGCTACAGTGCTGTGATAAACTATCAAATGCAGCACTTGGCTCTACAAGCACCAAAACTGCAGCGCCTAAGCTCAGAGGGTTCCTGTGACGTAGCTCTGGGGCGGACTTCCTGGTCTCAGGTCCAATCAGAGCAGCCGGTCAGTCGGATAAATTCCCCCCCAGCAGCTGAACAGCAGCCTCAGACTGTCGCATACAGACATGCTCAGGCTGCTGCTCCTGCTGGTTTTAACATGGATGAGCTCAGCACTCGTCAGGTAGGACAGACACACCTTTGTTTATACTCTTTATGTTAGAGCTGCAGCCACCAGGGGGCTCCACTGCTCCCAAGTTACCGATAAAGTGCTTTTCTTCTCTATTGTACATTTATGGAGGTGCTCCTCTGATGAGGCAGAGCAGACCAGCTGTTTTCAGTTTTATGCTAAGCTAAGCTAACTGGTTGTTTAACAGACAAATCAAAAATGTTCCTTTTGCCAAATTAAATAAAAGTCCTGACAAAGACAAACCGTCCCACCGTCAGCATCCCCCTGAGACGGACACGTTCGATTCGCACTCGACTGCGAGCCGACGGCCTGCTTCACGAGTTCCTGAAGGATCACACCTCCGACACGATTAACCGCCGCTACGCTCAGTGCTTCCCGCCCGGCACGCCGTCGCTGAGGCTCGGACCAATCAGCGAGAGGCTCCACAACTTCATGGACGTAAGAACAACACTGATAGACAGATGGAGGGCTTGCTGGTTTAAATCCTACAATTATATTTAAAAAATTGTTTCAGATTTTTCCAAAGTTTAGTTGCATTTGGAGGGAAACCCGGGCTTTTGCATTCTTTGTACCCCCACCAGATGGCGCCAAAGTGAGACAGTTTGTTCCTACATTTAGAAGCTTTAAAATACATATTTTTTAAATTTAAACTAACTTACTAATCCAGACTATGAAAAAGAGGTGAGTGGCAGCTGCCAGAAGGCGTTAGCGTAAGTTTTTCAAAATAAAATGCTAGCCGTGCGCTGTGAGTGGGTCCCTGCTGCATTTCAGGCTCAGTTTTATGGTGAGATCAGTTTGGGGACTCCAGAGCAGAACTTCTCTGTGATTTTTGACACCGGATCAGCTGACCTGTGGGTGCCGTCATCCTACTGCATCAGTGAGGCCTGCGGTAATATCAAACACAGCACTACACAACACTACACAACAGCAGTGTGTCTCTGTGCTTTATATTAGGGAGAGGTTTGTTTGCAGGTCAGAGCAACCTGACTTTATTTTGTTCCAGATTGTGATAAGAAGTTCAAGGTTTGTTTGTGTGTGTGTGTGTGTGTGTGTGTGTGTGTGTGTGTGTGTGTGTGTGTGTGCGGTCACAGCTCTCCACAGGCGCTTCAAGGCATTCAAATCAACCTCATTCGTCCACGATGGTCGGAGGTTTGGGATTCACTACGGCTCAGGTCACCTGCTGGGAACCATGGGCAGAGACATGCTGAAGGTCCAAAATTCTCCAGACTAAAAGCCTAAACTTCAGTATTAAAATGACTTCTTCAGCTGCCACGGTGCATTTCATATGTTGGTGCAACATGCATCAACAGCAAAAGCATTCCTATATCACCTGTAATTTGCACGCAGCTGAAGGCGACGTTTGTTTAATGTTTTTCCCAGATTGGTGGCCTAACCATCCCGAATCAGGAGTTCGGGGAGTCCGTGTACGAACCCAGTGAAGCTTTCCTGTCAGCGAAGTTCGACGGTGTTCTGGGATTGGCTTACCAGTCCCTTGCAGAGATTCTTGGAAGCCCTGTTTTTGACAACATGATTGCACAGAAGCTAGTGGAGCAGCCAGTGTTCTCCTTTTACCTGAGCAGGTGCATTCATGCAAAGCTCACCATTTCACCTAGTTTAGATGCTCATTGTTTGGCTCAAAGGTTCGTTAGAGTGGGGAGGATTTTTGGTCACTGGCAGCCATGGATGGGTTACGCTAGTGATGTTAAGAGGTTATGATTTTAGAATTATTGGATAAGCAAATTAGAGTTTTGATTGGTCGAGAGTTAGAGGTGGAGGTGACCTGCTGGTTACCTACTGAACACTTTAAAGGGATATTAAAGTGTTTGTGGTTCTTAATTTAAGAGGTTTTTTTTTATTTTTTGCTGACTGTGATTTTTGTGGCTGCAGAAAAAGCCACGCCAGGCCAGCAGGAGAACTGTTGCTAGGCGGAACAAACGAGGCGCTGTACATTGGACCAATCAAGTGGCATCCTCTCACTGCTAAGGGATACTGGCAGATCGAGATGGACAGGTCTGTTTTTCCATATGTCATCCTCGTGCTCGTGAAGACGTAAAACTGTAGAACTGATCCTGTGTTTCAGTGTGGCTGTGCAGGGCCAGAGCTTGTTTTGTCCGGTCGGATGTCAGGCGATTGTTGATACTGGAACTTCCCTCATTACTGGACCGACCAATGACATCCTCAGGCTCCAGCAGCTGCTTGGAGCAACACCCTCACACTTCGGAGAGGTGACAAAATATGTCCTCTTATAATCTACTGAAAGAGACGGAGCTACATGTGTTTCAAAGTAACCGATTTTCCTGCTGAAGGGGCAGCTGGACCTCTTGTCCACTGATGGCCATTAGACAGAGGTGACGTGAGGCCCTTCAGCATTGCTCTTTACGTTTCATATGTTACATAGTCGTTTGCCTCTACCATAAAAGTCTTATATTTACTGCTGTCATTTGTTAAATCTGTGCTGCTGAGCCGATGCGCGACTGTTTCAGATCCTAAAGTTTCAAAGTCGTCTGAGATTTTTAGTCGATGCGTCTGTCGTATGAATTTGAACATCCTCTGTGAGATCGTTCTCGGGCTGTGACTGACGTTAACCTTTTATGACCTCTGACCTTTACCTTCAGGTCAACGACTGCCTCAGCACGTCACAGCTTGTTTCCTTGTGTTTCAGTTTGTTATCGACTGTGCCAGGTTGTCCAGTTTGCCTCAGGTGACGTTCGTCCTGAATGGGACAGAGTACACGCTAACGAGCGAACAGTACATCAGGAAGGTGAGGAGGTCTGATGGTTCTCTTTGGCTTTGCCTTCTTGCTTCTGTGTTTGATAAAACATTAGGAAGGGAAACTGTTTGTGGCTCATTCTGTGAATTATGACTTTATGAATCAAAGCTGAGTTTTTCTAAACTTCAGTTTATAAATTATTTCCACTTTTCACGCATTTGTGTTTTTTCTGTATTTTTACCTTCAGTCCTAAAAGAACCCGAAAAAGCGAATCTCGTGTTTAAACAGACTCACACATTTACACTCAAAGTAGTTACTGGAGATTTCTGCTTACAGTTATTTGGCACCTTCAGTTACTTTATGAGCCTAAGTTTTTGTTTTTGCAAACTATTTTAATTTAAGAATGACACTTTTTAACAATTATATGATACTCTGAAGAAATGTTCCCAATCATGTAGCTGCTTATTTCAGTATTTTAAAAATAGTTTGGACTCTTCGTTTAATTTTCTAATCTGTTAAATAAACTCGGCACCGTTTGTCATCATCAGGAGAGACTTGGCAAGAATGAGCTCTGTTTCAGCGGTTTCCAGGCCGTGGACATTGTATCCAACAAACAGCCTCTGTGGATTCTGGGAGATGTATTTCTGACAGAGTACTACTCCATCTTTGATAGAGAACACGACCAGGTTGGCTTAGCACGTGCGAGACACCCTCCCGAGCCGTAACCGAGTGGATGACCGTATGATCAATAAATACTGCACAACGCAAAATTATTTTGTCATTCTTTGACCTATGATGACTCACTCATCATCAGTTCTCCAGTTTCATTAAAAACAAATGCATAATGCCAAGATGATACCATTCACCGACCCATCCAGAAGAAGGTCAGAATTTTATTTGAAAAAGTAGTTATTGGAGATTTAGCAGCAGCAGCAGAGAGTACATTCATTACTTTGGCTACATTTACAAAAACAGACAGTAAACTAAGAAGATTTTGTTCTTCTCCCCTGAGAACCAGTGTTTCAGTGAGCGCTGCAGTTCCTGTAATGGTCACCAGATGGCATCAAAGAAGACTTTAGTGAAGTAGATAGGAAACGTCCCCAGAAATTCTTTTTTGCTATAATTTCAGCTTGAGTGGCTAATTTCACACGTTCTGTGTGTTGGAAGTTATTCCTCATGTAAAATCATTATGGCTCAAAGACGGATAGGCTTCCCCGCATTTTTCTTGAAGGGCAGATGTTTCACCCATACTGGTTGCTGATTATTCTTCCTCCCTTTGCCTCAAATCTTAGTTATTATGTTGTTTGGGACTTTGTATTCTTTGGAGTACCAGCTTAGGGTTCTAGAGTGGTTCCAGCAAGTTTCCTTTAGATTTTCTACTGTGGTATGATGGGTCATGCGTTACGCTGCTCCTCTGATGTACAGATTCAACAATTG